>PVIC010014966.1:0-35849 GCA_004025085.1 Thryonomys swinderianus
TGGAGACACGCCCACCGACAATCAACACCGCATACCACAATGCCCGACGTGGTGGCTCGCCTGTCATCCCAGCACTCGGGAGGCAGAGACAGGAGGATTGCTGAGTTCGCGGCGGCTTGCCTGGGCACCATAGTGAGCTCAGGGCCAGCCTGAACTACAAAGCGAGACCCTGTCTCAAAAAGCAAAAAAAAAAAAAAAAAAAAAAAAAGAAGGTCCTGGTTTTCAGTTCAAAGAGGTCCTGGAATCCAGAGGAGCGCTGATATTAGATCATGGCATTTGTTATAGTGTTGGTGTATATACCCATATTCTAAATGCTTAGATTTTATTTCAGTTCTCTTATAGCTTTAATACGCATATAACATAGTGTAGACTTTCCAGCCCCTGACATAACAGCTGTTCTATTTCAGTTTCCAGAAATAAAAGACAATTATTTCCATATTTCTTGGACAAAGCCCCAAAGAAAAGTAAACAGTGAGCCCAAACCTTTCAATCTAGTCAATTGAATGAGAGCGTAAGGCCAGGCTATGATTGGCTTGCTTTGCTGTAAGAGTATTGTTGTGTTTTGTTTTGTTTTTAGTTTTTTTTTGAGACAGGGTCTCACTTTGTAGTTCAGGTTGACTCTGAAATTGTTATGTAGCTCAGCATAGCCTCAAACTTGTGGCAATCCTCCTGCCTCTGCCACTCCAGTGCTGGGATTATGGGTGTAAGCCACCATGATGATGTAAGAATAAAAGATTAGTTCAGTCAGCTCCATTTTCAGGCAAGAGAATCATGTGATATAAGACTTACAGGTGTGAAGGTTCCTCAAGGGAGTGGCTGTACTTACAAGAAAGGGGGAAGCATGGCCCAAGCACAGTAAAAAATGCTTGGTGGTCCTAGTGTATGTTTCAGAGTGTCATTGACTAATTTGTTACGTAGCTTCGATTAAAAGGCCTAAAGCCTGAGTAAGGTGTGATACTCGTGCTAAGTCCTTTGAAGGACTGATAGGTAACATTATCTCCTGTGCTCTGAAGGACCACTTTACATGTGTTTTAGAGATGTCCACTATTTATATATTGGTGTATTTATTCATTTTCAGTGAAATCACATTTTTTAATGAATCTACTCTGATTATTTATGTATTATGATTAAGAAATACAGTGAATGTCTAAATTGAAAACAATTAGTACAGCAACAGATGTATTGTCATTAATCCCCTTTGCAATGCTTACCTTTGCTTTGAACACAACTTTCTCACTGTTCTCTGTACTTTCTGGAGTACACATTTTTGTTTGTTTGTTTTGTTTTTTGAGACAGGGTCTCGTTTTGTAATTCAGGCTGGCCCTGAGCTCACTATGTAGCCCAGGCAAGCCTCGAACTCAGCAATCCTCCTGTCTCTGCCTCCTGAGTGCTGGATTACAGGGGTGAGCCACCACGCCCGGCTGGAGCAGACTTTTTGAGACAGGGTCTTGCCCTGTAGCCCAAGCTGGCCTCAAGCTGGAGGGAATCCTCCTGCCGTGGCACTTTGAGGGCTGCCGTTCTAGAAGTCCTCTTTTGTCACCTTAGTTGTGCTGTTGTGATGCTTCCATGCCCTGAATCAATCCAAACCCTTTACTGTTCATGGCCTTTTGAGTTTGGGGAAGAGCCAGAAGTTGCATGGTGCCAGATCCAGGGAAGAAGGTGGCTGAGGATGCACCATAGTGTTTTTTATCTGACAAAATGGCTGTAAATGTTTCAAACAGATCCAAGACCCTGAGAACTCAATAAAGATAAAACAAATAAAAAATATAACTATGAAAGAGGATTTCTGGACCTGCTTCCGAAAGTAGCCTGAGAGAGTTAACTGTGTTTCAAGGAAGGGTGAATCTTTTGAGGAGAATTACTGGCAAGGGATCTTTTATGGTAATAATATTTAAAACTTTTATTTAAACCTTCACTGTATTGATTTATCACTTTGTATGATTACCTAACATCTTGTGAATATATATTACAAAATTTGTCTAATGGCAATTTTTTCATTTGTCAACTGTTATCACACTTTCCACTGCCATTTTCCTTCTTGATTTCTTTGACTTCAGGTGCCATCTTTCTCTATGACATCTCTTGAGCAGATGTATTTTGGTTTTCCAGAGACACAGAACCAATAAGATTCCTGTCTGTTGCTTCCAAGATATTTATTATTAGGAATTTGCTCACATTTTTATGGAGGCTGAGAAGCCCCATTATCTCCCACCTGTAAGCTAGAAACTCAGGAGAATTAACAGTATAATTCCAGTTCAAGTCTAAAGATCTGAGAAGCAACAGTGCAGGTTTCAGTCCAGCTACATGGGAGGGAACCAAGGTGCCAGCTCAAATAGTCAAGCAAACGGCAGGTCATTTCTTCTTCTACTTGTTATCAGTGCAGGGATTCAGCAAATTAGATAATGCCTGTCCACCCTGAGCAGGACAGTTCCTTAATACTCTGAAGTTTTATTCCTGAACAACACCTGTAACACATCATGGAATCAATTTAGCTAAATATTTGGGCGCTATAGTTCAATTTAATTAACACATGATATTAACCATTGTGATAAATGAGTTTAAATGTATTTGAAGTTGATTACATTGTCTTACTTATCTGGTTTATGATTACAGTTAATAAACAGTATATTCATTTTGTTAAAACTTGTTAAACAGTTTTTTTTGGGGGGGGGAGCTGTCAGATATAAATTAGTTCATTTCTAGTTATAATTTCTTTAATGGAGAGCTGATTGACCAACACAGTGAATACTGTCTAATGCTATCGATGGGAAGTTTGAGTGGATATTGTCAAAATTTACATTGCATATATATAAAACTTTTATATAACCATCAACTCATTTAGGTACACCCTTAATTATAAAAAGGGGAAATGTTAACAGGAGTTTTTTTGTGCATTTTCTATCCAATGATTTGTACAAGTATTATATGAATAATAATTTATTTTTTCTTTTCTTCCATATTACCTGTCTTTTAGACACATTTCAGGTAAATATCCTATGGAGTATTCCCTTTTATTTGGATCAAATATGACAGGAATCATCTGTTTATTTAAATATATTTAATAAGAACCATGACTGAAGATAGTAATTTAGTCATTTATTTTGTTAAGTTAATTTAAATTTAATAATCAGATATAACTCTTTTGATGACAGTGGTATGAAGGTCTGTTTAAAAATACTGTTGGAAGGCTGGCAGTTCAGTTTGGCATCACTGCTACCTGCCTTGCAAGTGCAAGTTCAGGAGTTTGAGCCCTCTACTGAAAAAAAAAAAAAAAGAAGAAAGAAAAAGTAAAAGAAAAGATCCCTTTGGGCTGGGATGTAGCTCAGTGGTGCTGTACCTATTTCACAATATTTATGCATTTTGGGTCTCCTTAAGGTAAAAAAAAAAAAAGCTTATATATGTAAAGGGGGTGGAGGGGCTGAAGGGAAGATGAAAAAAATAAGAATCAAGATACCTCACATACAGGTATAAATTCTCAATGAATGTGATCATAAGGTATACCTAAAATGTACCAATAAATTCAGTTAAAAATAAAATACTTTTTGGCATGACATTCAACAAATTAGAAACAACTTGATTGAAATGTGACCTTTCTTTTCTCTTCTAAAGCAGAGAGCAGGAGAATAAGGAGAAGTGGAAATGATAATTATTTCTTACACTTGAGGAACCAGATGCTGTCGTGTACAGCAGAAGTGTATTTTCCCCTGTTCCTATCTCTATCTCTTCCCAAACACACAAGTTTTATCATTATCCAAGACTAATGATTTTATTTTCTTGTCATCTCCTATTCTTGTCCTATGCTTCATCTGGTTTCTGTGATGAGTGAAATGTTATGAAATGTGATGGATGAGAGAGTACAGTGCTTTGGAAACAGTTCAAGACTGGAGGCCCATTTCATTCCTGTTCGCAGCACCTGACGAGTTCAGGTCAGCATGGTCCCTTCTGTTCTTTGGACACTTGGACAGCCATTAACTTGTTCTATCTCAGTGAGCTTTGATTTTCTGCAATTTACTTCCTCAACTTTTTAATACAGGGAGGAGGTTTAAGGGCAATGCATCAACAAAGAAAATGCTTTTGCTTTGCTTTGACATGTGGAGAAGGTTTATTTTTGAAGTCTTTACTTATAGCATCTGGATTTGACCACTTGAGGTATCATTTTTAGTGAAGTACCAGTGTGGAGTTAGAATGATATAAACTTTAAAAACAGCAATTTATAAGGATTTTAAAGTAAATATCTGAAAAAGTCCAAGAATTGCTAAAAGCTCTGGACTATACAGCTACTACAAAGGTGCTTCTTAACTTACAGTGAAGTTACCTGATAAACCCATGGTATGATCAGATTGTTTTAAGTTAAAAATGCATTTAATCAGCCAAACATCATAGTTTAGACTAGTTCACCATAAAGATACTAGAATACTAACAGCCTACAGGTGGGAAAAATCATCTATCCAGCACATAATTTAGAATAGAATGTTAATTAGATCATGTAAATTATTATTATTGTTGTTATTATTATTTTTTTGAGACAGGGTCTCACTTTTGTAGTTCAGGCTGTCCTGAACTCACTATGTAGCCCAGGCAAGTCTCAAACTCAGTAATCCTCCTGTCTCTGCCTCCTGAGTGCTGGGATTACAGGCTTGAGCCACCACACCTGGCATTGTCGTATGTGGTTACTGGAGATCGAACCAGGGAGTTTGTGCTTGTTAGGCAGGCACCAGAACCACTGAGCTAAATCTCCAGCCTAGATTATTGTAAATTATTAACTACTTCACAGAGAGTGAAAAACAGAATGTCCTATGCCCCTGCTTTTTTTTTTTTTTTTTTTTTTTTTTAGACAGGGTCTCGCTGTGTAGTTCAGGCTGGCCCTGAGCTCACTACAGAGCCCAGGCAAGCTGCCGCGAACTCAGCAAGCCTCTTGTCTCTGCCTGCCTGTGCTTTTGCATCATTATAAACTTAATCAGAAATTGGACAATCATTAAATTAGTGACTGTACAAATACAAAATTGAGGCAAATATTTTGGCAATCATAGAACTAGCCTTTTGGTTTTATCTCCCTCTGTTATCTACTAGAAAAGATTATGACTTGGGTCGATGCTTGCAATTTTTAGAGATACTTGGTAAAGATGACAAAAGGCACTGAAAAATACTTGCAAAATATTTCTGCTGATGTGAGGAACATTCTGAAAAGGGGATAATTATTTTAGAACATGAGAGGTTGGTAGCTGAGAGTCTTTCCAAGGTAAAAGGAACCAACTTCTAGTAATGCACAAGAGCTGAGAAGGAAGAAGAGTCTATCACAGGAGGAGAATTTCCACAGCCTGGAGATGTTCTGTGCTGACATTTTCAGGTAATTATAAGGAGGAGGAAAAAGAGAAGGATAACGGAAGATGGTAGTAGAGAAAGAATTCAGAAAAACATAAATAACTGAGAAAAAAGAGGAAAAGGTGAATGATATTCTTAAGATAATTGTGTAAAAAGCTGAATGGCAAGAGGGATAAAGAAAACAATATACCTTTGAGGAAATTCTGTGGATCAGTCAATTAATGCTGTGCCCAATTATGTATGAAATAAATTCAGTGAACATGTGGAGAAGGGTTAGTTTTGAAGTCTTTACTGTATAGTAGCTGGACTTGACCTCTTGTGGCATTGTTTTTAGTGAGGTACCAATGCTGAGTTAGAATGATACAAACTTTAAAAACAGAGCAGTTTATAATGATTTTAAAGTAAATATTTGAAAAAGTCCACGAATTGCTAAAAGCTCTTTATATAAATTATTCAGAAATAGTTATCATAGACAAAATAATTGTACCAGTAAAGAGGCATTGCAAATTATGAATGAATGTAGGCTATGAAAAGTGGAATATAAACCTATAATGAAACCAAGGCAATGAAGAGTTGAAATGATATCCTTTCTTACTACTCTGTAGATTACTTAGTATACAAAGGAAAACTATTGAGGTCATTGAGTTTTCTGAAATACAGGTAGAGATTTTGTTATCATCCTGTGTCATATTTGGGTATCAGGGATCAGGGTATCACATATGGGATATATATGACAACCAAGATACTCTTGAGGTCAAAGAGTCTGGACTCATAATTAAACTGACTATCTTTTTCTGGTTAAACATGAAGAGAGGTACTGTAGAATTTAAATAATGCAGAGAATAAATAGGAAGAGGTGTACCTTGGGAATATCAGTAAGAGAAAGTAGCTGAATGGAAATAGGATGTTAAATTGGCAGTGACCATCCTCTTGAGAAAGGAGGGCTTTTAAAACAGAGGAAGTTAGGGCCAGAGCTTTAGCTCAGTGGTTCCAATGCCTGCCTAGCAAGCGCAAGATCCCTGGTTAGATCCTGGTAACCACACAAAACAATATTGGGTGTGGTGACTCACCCCCACCAGCAATCAGTGCCATACACCACAATGCCAGGCCTGGTGGCTCACACCTGTGATCCCACTACTCATGAGGCAGAGGCAGGAGGATTGCTGAGTTGGACACTTGCCTGGGCTACATAGTGAGCCTAGGGCCAGCCTGAACTACAAAGCGAGACCATGTCTAAAAAAAAAAAAGAGCAACAGAGGAAGTTGTGGAGAGGTAATTTGTCTCAAAGAGGCACAGTACAGACTTTAAAGAGTCAGTGGAAGCAAACTTGGAGATTTTTGCCTTACTCATAAGTACTAATTCAGAAAAAGCAGAGTAATAATAATGGTCTCTTTCAAAACCGGTGAATAAATTAAGATCATCAGAGTTGGTGCTCACAAAAATTGTTTTTTTTTTCAGATTAGGAGGCCTGCTTCAGTATACTTTTTAATGTTTAAATGAAGAAAAGATCTTCCAGTATTTCTTTGGATTATAAAAATAATATTCTGAAGAAAAATTTAGAAACTTGTGGAATTTTTGAAAGTCTGTAAAATTACTTACTGGCGTGCCAGGCGTGGTGGCTCACGCCTGTCATCCCAGCACTCAGGAGGCAGAGGCAGCAGGATCGCTGAGTTCCAGGCTTGCCTAGGCTACGTAGTGAGCTCAGAGCCAGCCTCAACTACAAAGCGAGACCCTGTCTCAAAAAAAAAACAATTACTCATTGGCAACATTTATGCTTTAATATTTATATCTAAGAGATTTTTAAAGCACTTATGCATGTTGCTTATTTTATTGACTATCTGGAACTTTTTGTATCATTAAAAATCTTTTTTTTTTTGTTTTCTTTGGCTGGATGGAGTAATCTCAGCTACTTAGGCAGGTGAAGGAGAACTGCAAGTTCAAGGGCAGCCTGGGCAAGTTAGTACCATTCTGCCTGCAAACAAAAGATAAAAATGCATGGAGAGATATCTTAGTGGTAGAATGTCCAGGGTTCAGTTCCTCATACTTCAGAAAGGCAAATAAAATAACAAATAAACCTGTTTGGTAAACATTTTAAATGTACTGATTTCTAAATTTTGAGTAAAATTGTAAAAGTGAGTGATATTAAAATATTTACTGAAATGTATTATAATACAAAATGTAAAATAAGTACATGTTATGGCTTACCTCCAGATGTCCCCCTAGCGCCTCATGCAGTCCCAGCGAAGACCTTTGGAAGGTGACTGAGTTATAGGGATGCAATAGCTGACTGGCGGTCAAGAAGTGGAGCCCGGTCAGAAGAGGCCAGTCACTGGGTGCTCATTTGACTTGGGAAGGTTGTTATTTTCCTTCCAGTTCCGTTCTGAGGTACCTCCTGCCCACCAGGCCATGAGCAGCTGTGCTGTGCTGCTGCTTCTTTAGAGCTGGCTGTCTCTGAACTGAAATACAAGCCAAGGTAAACCTCTCCTCCTTTCAGTTGTGATGTTGTATATCTGTACCGGCACCGAGAGTATGACTTAGATTTTGTTACCAGCCATGAGGCTGTTGCTGTGACATTACTTAATTGTGGTGTTCAGAAACCTTTGAAACTGGTTTGCAGGAGAAGTTTGGGAAAGTTTGAAGATGTTGGCTTCTTAAACTACAAAATACTGTAAGCAGAATGCTCTTGGTGAGAGATACTGGTTGGAGCTCAGAAGATCAGAATGCTGATACAAAGGCAGATGGAAAAGATTAGGCTCAAGTTTCTGTTGGGAACAAGGACACCATTGGCAGTTATATTCCAGTTTGTGTCTGTTAGGTTTTGGCAGAAAATTTGTCTTCACTATGTTCATGTCCTGAGACCTTTTGGGGAGACTTTGATTAAGGGTGACAGACTAATATGGAGGAAGAGATTTCAAGGTAGCCTAATATTCAGGCTGTAGAGTGAATGTGGTTTGGTTTTTTTAGCTGGGTTTATACTGAAAACTAGGAGCAAAAACCTCATTTTAAAAGCTTTCAGTTTTGCAAGGAAGAAAGCACCAGCAAAGATGGAACAGAAGAAAACCTGGATATTGAAAAGATTACCATTAAAATGAAGCCAGGTACTTTATAAGAGGACAAGAGAGAATATGGCTTGAAGGTATCACAGGAATTAGTAAGACCTTTCCCTTCAGTGGCTCAAGCTTGCAAAACAGTTGTTTTAAGAAGACAGGACCACCAGTGTGCTTTGCTTGAAAAGGGCTGCCGAGGGAATTGGTTCCCCAGAATTCAGTTCACAGCTATCAGCCATCCAGGTACTTAGATACCTCTGCAGCCATAATTCAGGGATGCCTGGTTATAAACTGAGCTGGTGATAGAGCTTGGTGTCATCCATGTGGCTTCACAGGCATGCGCAGTGTAAGAGTTGTGGTATCAGGGAAGCTTTCACTCAGGTTTCAGAAGAAGGCCTGGGAGGTCATGCATTGTGTCCTAAAGGGGCAGTGCGTGAGGTTATGAAAATAAAGCCAAAAATGCAGTGGCAAATCCAGAAAGCTGGAAAACACAGGAATTTGAAATGCCTGAGGGAAGCCAGCAGGAATGAGCAAAGCCAGCCTAACAGAAAAGCCATGAAATATACAACCATCAAAAATGCTGTCGTGGTGGGGTCACCCAAGCCATCTGGAGTTTGCATTTTCCCACAACTTGCCCCAGGTGTTGGACATGAAACAACAAGGTATAATGTTTGTCCCGCTGGGTTTTGGTCTTGCTTTGGCCCCATTCCTTTCTACCCTTCTGTTTCTCTCTTTTCTTTCTACCTTCCTATTTCTCTCTTCTACATCGTTACTCTGTGTCACTGTAAGTCAGCAATGTTTAACTTTTTTGTTATTGACAGGAACCCACAGCTAAGAGTTTAAGTCTCAGAAAAGACTTTGGATTTGGACTTTTTAGCTATCTTGAACTGTTATGGCTCTGGAAACCAGATTGACTAAATATAGTTTGCATAAAGACATGTAGAGTTCTTAGAGAGCTGGGGAAGAATGTTATGGTTTGTATAACCATATAGATGTCTCCCTTAGCTGCTTGCAGTCAGAGCTGGCACCTCTGGAAGGTGAGTGAATCACAGGCACTATCGCTGACTTGCTGTTAGGAGGTGGGGCTTGGCCAGAAGAGGCGGGTCCTCCTGGGTGTGTCCTGGAAGGTTGTATCTCCGTTCCCACCTCCTGGCTGGGCTCTCTTCTTTCTCTTGGCTATGCACTGAGCAACTGTCCTCCAGTAGGCCTGTCTGCCATTGCTGCTGCTTCTTTAGAGTCAGCTGAACTGGACTGAAACGTGAGCCCAAATAAACCTCTCCTCCTTTAAATTGTGGAAAAGTGACTATGACAATATGTTCAAATCATTAGTGATTAAAATTATTCATTGACTACCTGCTATGGTAACATATGACTTGATTATCATAGGCATTCTGTGTACTTCTTGCAGATGATACCATTTAACAACTGCAGTTATCAGATGAGGAACCTATAATTATCATTACTTTACTTGAAGAGGTCTGATAATGTGGTTCAAGTCGCAAAGCAAGGACTGTGGAGCTGAAATTCAAGAAAGGGCAGCTATGAGTTTATCATCTTAAATCTGTACATTTTACATTATATACTGTGAATCGGAAATATAATGGTGAGGAAACCAGGATGGGGCCCTGTTTTCTTTAGGATATAGTATACTGGGGCAACAGATATTAACCAAATAATTAACATAATGATGGATAATCACAAATTAATATTAGTGCACTAAAAGGAAAGGACATGCATCTATAAGAGACAACAGAAGCCTGACTCAACAAGTCAGTGAAGGCTTCCTGGAAAAGGGGGCACAAACCAAGATCTGAAGAATGAAGAATGGATTAGATGAAGGGGAAAGATGACTTCTAGACAGAATGAACAATAAGGAAAGAGGCTAAGCTGTGTGTGTGGTATATGGATATTCATACTGAAAAGAACTCAGACAATGGGTGAAAGGGGCTGTGGCAAAAGAATGTTGGGCATGCTAAGGGTTTGGTCTTTTATTCATTTAAAGATAGCAGAACTCTCAAAGGTAGGTGAGATGACAGATAGATTTGCATTTGGTAAAGGCCATTCCCTTTGCAGTGTGGCAGATACACTAGACGGAGGGAGACCAGAGGGCATGAAGAGGTGAAATTTTGGTAAACCTTTTCTGAAGCCAAAAGTGATGGTAATTTGGTCAAAGCTGGGGCTAGGAGATATGTAGAGACCAAACCAGATTCATTAGATATTTTAGGGGCAAGTTTGGAAATGGCGGAAGATTAGCAAGCTTTCTATGGGCTGAGATAGAAAACACTGGAAAAAGACTGACTAGGTGACTTGGATGTATATTTAAGGCATCCAGGTGAAGATTTTGAATGCACAGTTGGCAACAGGCTGTGGTGCCAGGTATCACCACAGAGACAGTCATTGATAGGAATAAAATTCCTTCAGGTAAAGAAGATGAAAGTGAAATGAGAATGACAAAGGAGGACTACTTCATTGTTGCATAAAGAATTGTGTGTCCCCTGAGAAAATATTTTTAGGAGAGTGTGTTGCTACAATAGAGGGCACACTGGAAACTGGTGGTGGTGAATTGATAATGAATTCTGTCTTCGCAGAGGGCAACTAAGCAAACAACAGTAGTTTGGTCAGGTGCAGAAACAGCCAAAACTGATGGCAGGGATGATTTCAGATTAAGAGTTGAGTACACTTGGAGTAAATAGAGGGCCAGTGAATTCAGGTAAGCAATACAACTTATCATGCACTTGTTAATATAGAAAAAGTCTTCAAAAATTTGAAAAATAGGGCTGGAGATTTAGCTTAGTGGTTCCAGTGCCTGCCTCGCAAGTGCAAGGTCCTGAGTTTGATCCCAGTAACCACATACAATGCTGGGTGTGGTGACTCACACCCACCAGCAATCAATACCACATACCACAGTGCCGGGCCTGGTGGCTCACACCTGTAATCCCAGCACTCGGGAGGCAGAGACAGGCGGATTGCTGAGTTTGAGGCTTGCCTGGGCTACATAGTGAGCTCAGAGCCAGCCTGAACTACAAAGTGAGACCCTGTCTCCAAAAAAAAAAATTGAAAAAATTGAAAAATAACTCTAAGGAGTATATTTTATTTATAAACATTTGTTCCCATTTCAAGCATTTCTTGCCAGGCATGTTGGCATATTCGTGTAATCCCAGCATTTGGGAGGTTGGAGAGGAAGATGGCCTTGAATTTGAGGCGATCTGGGCTACATACTGAAGTCAAGGTTACTATGCTACATAGCAAGGCCCTGTCTCAAAAAGCCAAACAATAACAAAAGCCAAAACATTTTTTCTGGATAAATTCCTAGAATAATTAGTCAAAGAGTTAGTGATAGCTTTTAGATTTTTTAATGACTTTGTAAATTTGTTTCTAAAAAGATTTCCTAATCTTGTTTTGCAATGGAGCAGTTGATATTCTAATTTTTATTCTTTGTTGTTTGACAGGCAAAAATAACACATCCTTTAAATTCTTGTATTTTGTTACTGTATTTCAGCCACTGAGTGTCTTGAGTAATTTTCCTTGACTGCAATTATATAACTCGTGTACATATTAGAAGACCTTCATGTTCCTTTGCATATTAATTAACCTTTGTCTGGGTTTTTAGGTTTTGGAGTCAAACACTTCCCTTTGCAAACTACAAAAATCAGACCCCAGTCTTGTTTGTGTTGTACAGGTTTTCCCATAACTTTTGAAATCTAATGACATGATCCTTTAGAAAAGTATTTTACATGAATTGTTTTTAATTTGTCATGTGCTTGCTAACTTTCAAATCTTGGGTTGAAACCACAGAAATCTCTAATTCTCCCATAAATTTTGTCAGATGTATGATAGAGTCACCTCATCTTGGCTCACAAGAGTTGATTTTACAAATATCTTTCCAGCTTGTGTTTACTGACTTGAATTAACTCCTCATTGTAAACAAGCTATGGAACCAACAAGCCCTCCAACCCATCAGGGCAAGTCCCTCCCTCCCTCTCTTCTTTCCTTTTCTCTTTCTGTTGTTCAGGAAACTGGTTTACTACCTATACATACTACTGAAGATGGCTCCTGATGGCTGATGCTTAGGCTCAGAGAAACAGCTCCTTCAATTTAACTTTAAAACCTACATAGGTTCTTGGAACGAGGCATAATATTAATATAAAGAAATATTTTAGTTTTCTACTGAAATGATAGGATCTTTGCAGATGTAGATTTTTAATAGAAGGCTATTGTGATTTGTGTGTTCTCTTCTTTTTCTCTCCTTTATACCCAGCTTCCTTATCCTGTTATTTTCATTGTGTACAACATATTGTTTTTTTGAATCTTTATTGGTACTTTATATATGTGCATTGTGATCACACACAATATTGAGAATTTGTATCAGCATATGACACAATTTAATTCTCATTTTTTCCCATTCCCCACCCACCCTACCACCCCCACCCCTATATACATAAGCTTTGTTCCCTTTTTTATTATATTTTTTCTTCCCCATGTTACTTACCCCTACACTCCATTTCCCTTTGAATATTTTCTATTTCATAATATCTACCTTATATTCTAGAACTCATTTACATCAGTTTCTCATACCAGAGAAAAGATGTGATATTTACAGATCTGTGACCTATTTATTTTATTTATGAGTATGTACTGAAGGTACATTCATTTGAATTTAAATGACTCAAACTTACCATTCTTTATGGCAGAGTAATACTCCATTTTATAGAAAACCCATCTTCTTTATTCAGCCTCCAGTTGATGGGCATTTGGGTTATTTCCAAGATTTAGCTACCACAAGCTGAGCTGCTATGAACATGGGTGCACATATATTGCTGTGATATGAATCTTTTAATTCTTTCATGTACATACCTAGCAGGGGAATTACAGGGTCAGATGGGACCTCTAATCCAAGTTTTTTGAGGAATCTTCACAGTGATATCCATAAATGGTTGTAGTAGTCTACATTCCCACCCACAGTGGAGAAGGGTTCCTTTCTCCCCACAGCCTCTCCAGCATTTGTTGCTGGTCAATTTTGAGATAGCAGCTATTCTTTGTGGAGTGAGATGGAATCTCAGTGTTGTTTTCATCTGCATCTCTCAAATTACTAATGATGTTGAACACTTCTTCATATGTTTCTTAGCTGCTTGTGTACAACATGTTATAAAGAGGTGTTTTTCTAACTTTTCTCATTGAATGTATATGTGTAATGGCCTTTGAAGTTTGGAGTACGGTGTGTTTTGGTGTATTTTTCATCATGCTAACATTTTCTAACAAATATAAAACAAAATGTTCACATCACTTTATTTATTATACCCGTTGTATTACTGACTCTGTGACCTAACCCAGTTTTCATAGCTGTTTCATGTAGAAGATTTAACATTTAGCAAATGCACCTTTATGCCAGTACTGTAATCCTTATCCTTGTAAAGACTAGGGTGGCCTACTCTTAAAATATTAATGCAGAATGATGAGTCTCAAACAAAGTAATTTTATTCTAATTGTATTGAAGATCTAGTTTTAGATGTTTGATATGTTGTTTAGTTAGTGAGTAGTTCTTGTCTTGTTTTAAAAGTTTCAGAATCTGAAGCTGAGGGAATTCTACTGTGAGGATAACCCACTCTTCCTGAAGCAGCCATTTGCATCTAAACAACGGGAGGACATTTGGAGTCTAAAGGTAAAGGTTTAGCTCATTTACCTAAGTATTCAAACTTAGGATGTGGCTTACATTCTAGAATTTTCTTTTAAAGTATTCTAGCCTGGCCAGCAAATGATTAATGTAACCCATGTTCATTGACAATATAGATCATATGCATAAGTGGTTTTAGTTGCGATGGAATTCATTGTCATCTGATTTTCAGGGTGACTAAACAGAAATGGTAATATTCTATTAGATGAAAAAAATAAAAAGATTTATTAGCCTTGTAAGTATTTTTCTCAGTATTATCTAAGCAGGACTTGGCTATTCTTAGTGGGGGTCTTTAGCTCTTCTACTGTCTTCTAGCTTGTCTGTATCCCTAGTGAATGAATGAATATGATCGAGAACTTGTAAAACAAGTTGATGAGATTATAAGAAACAAGAAAGCATATTAGAACATTACTTTCACAAAAGATGAGTTAAAGACTGTAGACCCTCTTGTATTTGAGTATGATTCTTTATTACAATTTTACATTTTCTATTTAGGTCTAGAGCTGAACATAAAAAATTGTTGGAAGGCTGGGTGTGGTGGCTCATGCCTGTAATCCCAGCACTTGGGAGGCAGAGACAGGAGGATTGCTGAGTTTGAGTCTTACCTGGGCTACACATAGTGAGCTCAGGGCCAGCCTGAACTACAAAGCAAGACCCTGTCTCAAAAAAAAAAAAAATTGTTGGAAGACTTTCACAAATTTCATAGGGTACAAATTTCGTGGCTGTAGGAAACAACTAACCTGCTTCAATGGCTTAATTTGTTTTAAAATATCCCCTCATTGCATAAGAAATAAATGTTTATTACTAAAGCTGGAAAATACAGATAAATAATTAAGAAAATAAAGATTAAATTATACTGACAGAAAAAAGTTCTTACCATGAAAGTAATACAAATTATTAAATGAAATCAGAAGAAAATAAGCCAATAGAATTTAATAAAACATCCAGAAAACTAGTACACAGGGATATATGTAACTACTCTTATCTAATGCTTATTATTCTAAATTGAAATTTATTTTAAATTAAAGATGAATTCAAACATGGGACACTCTGTAAAGATTTGTTTCTTCACTCAAAATGTTGAAAATTTCTTTTCATCCAGAAAAAGAAGACTAAGAATTTTTTCACATCAAGATATGTTTGGATAGGTTAATAATATTCTCTTATGTCATATTTCCAACTAGTTCCCCACTGTTAAATGCTTAGAAGATTTTTTTTTTTTGCCTTTTTGCCCTTATGAACAGGGATATCAGGACCATACCCAGTGTATTTCTAGCTCATGTCTGTATTATCCCTATGAATGAAAATTAGTAGGTCAAAGAGCTGCTTTTCACAGAAAGAATCCTTTCAAATTTATTTTCAGAGAATATTCCCACAAACATCATTCCCTGTTCTTATATAGAAAAAGTCTTCTGAAATTCAACTGTCAATCATCAAAAACTACAGTATTTAATTTGTTTAATCCTTCACAACCAATTTTCCTTTTCCATCAAAAATTTCAGGATAATGGTAATGGCTTTTATTTTAAGTATACTACAAACAAGAAAGTGTTATATACATTTAACAATTAATGTAGCTCTTCAGTAACCCTGAACAGGTAGGCTCCATTCCTGTCTTCTTTTTTTTTTTTTTTGTGGTACCGGGGATTGAACTCAGGTCCTTGTGCTTCCAAAGTAGGTGAGGTACCACTTGAACTAAATCCCCAGCCTCTTATTCCTGTCTTTTTTAAAAGCAGGGGCAGAAGCAGTCTCAGAGAGGTTAAATAACTTGTTCAAGGAAACAGAGTGTTGGGACAGTGTTGCCAACTGTTGACACTGCATTGTTGCCTCTAAAAGAGGATGAAGGGAAGTAAGGGAAATGAAGACAGGAAAGCCTGGTTTGAAGGATATTCCAGCAGTTGGAGGAGTTCATTGAAGTCTTTCAGAGAGCCCTCAACTACAAGAATATCGGTATTGCTCACAATGACAGACTAATGTTTCTACCTTGTAATTTTTTTTTTAATAGCGGGGAATGAACTCAGGGGCTTCGCACTGAACTACATCTCCAGCACATTTTAAAATTTATTTTTAGTTTTTGTTTTTTATCAGTACATGCTTGCAGTGCATAATGGTTACATTTCTTGTGGGGAGTTGGTTAATGTGACTTCTGAAATTCTAAGGCCTGGGAGCACAAGAATTAATTTACTCTTATAGCATTGTTAAATTATATAGCAACATTAAATTGGATATTTAATATATATCAAATATAGCATCATTAAATTATATATTTTCAAAAATTGCATTGAATGTATCTATAAGAGGGGTCCTAAAATATATTATTGGTTAGGTTAGTAATATCTTACTTTATAGATATTTTTTCCAAGTGGTAAATTTACTTTGTATTTAAATGATATGTATTATTCTCCTCGAATAACACATTATCAAGAAGTTGAAAAATATAAACAATGGCTAAGAATTGTCAAGAGATATATTAAGTACAACAACCATGTTTGGGTATAGGACTCATAAATTTGAAAAGTAATCTGTTTGAACCTATTTATTCTTTCGTGGTACTGGAGACTGAACTCAGGACCTTGTGCTTCCTTGTCAGCCAGGCAGCTATACAACTGAGATATATCCCCAGCCCCTGTTTGAATCTATTTATAAATCTTATATATTTCACCAAATTTTTCTACCTTCTGTTGAGGAGAGTGAATCCTTGTCTGGGTTTTCTGCAGCTTTGTAATGAGTTCTAGTCACTGGATTCATGTAGCTAATCACTTACCTGTAAAATGAATATCTTGTTCATGATCACAAGTTATACTCTGCTTCAGTAGTGTGAGAAAGGTGGACAAGAAACAACTGGTTGTGCAGTGCTAGTGGCTTAGTGCTTTTGGATGCACCTGTTCCACTGACTCCAGTCAGATAACCGTCTAGAACAAAGTGCTTAAGTGACCATGAGTTTGTGCCATTGAAGGACTGGACACTGAGTCAAACCATACTCAAGACTGTGGTCTTTCCTTCAATATTCTTTTAATTATATATTTTTATAATATTATTGTGCAATGTCAAGTTTTCGAACATCAATGTGTCCAGGTCTAATACAAGTTGGCCTGTGTTCTTCAACAAGGTGCAGTTAGCAGGTATTAAAGAAAGCTAATAATTTAGACAGCTAGTTTCACACTATTTGCATACAGGTAGAGGACTTTGATGAGATTTTAATTCAGGAATAGGGTATATCTAGGATTCTGCATTTCTGATAAGCTTGCTAGATAATCCAGATTTTACTGGTTTGTGAGTCAGTTTAAATATTTAGGATTTAGATCTTAGTGAATATTACAGATTTAATTTTTTGAGTCTAGTTTGAATAAGCAGTCTTAGTTTATTGTGATGAAATATATGAAATTTGAATGTAAATTACATCTAATGTTATAAAATAGGTAATGCAAATTGATCATTTTGAATTCTTTGTCCAAGAAACTTAAATATGTTACAATGGAAATTACTTTCTTATAATAAGAAAAATCACACACACACACACACACACACACACATATATATTATATCAAAATCTTGTTTAACAGTAAGGAAGAAGACAAAAATATATATTAGTGTGCTGGACGTGGTGGCTCATGCCTGTAATCCCAGCACTTGGGAGGCAGAGACAGGAGGATTGCTGAGTTTGAGGCTTGCCTGGGCTACACAGGGCCAGCCTGAACTATAAAATGAGACACTGTCTCAAAAAAAAAAAATATATATATATATTAGTAAAATAGAAATCAGTGTAATATAGGAGTTTGAAAATAATTTTGGGAACAACATTCTTCTTTTTTAATTTAGGAAATAACATCAAGATTTGTCATGAATCAGCTAGCTGAAAAGAATCCTTTTATAATGTGTTCCATAAAACAGTATCCAGAGGTCAGGAACACAATCTCTAAGGGAAAACAATATGCAGTATGTGGAAAATCCTTTTTAACCATATGGCTGGAGTGTGTTCAGTTCATTCTTCCACCGAAGGTAAATAGTGCTTCTTTGTTTAAATATGCTCTAAGGCAGCCCATGTTGGTGAAGTAGACCCATGTCTATGAATTGGCTTCTGTGATACTGTACTGTTCATTTTGGATAGACAAATATGAGTAGATAGCTGTAATAATCATCACCTATCCATGTACATTTTAACTCTTTCATTTTTCAAACACATGCATTCAATAAAAATTCCATGTACATTAGGAAAATTTAATTCATAAAACCCTTTTATTTATGAATCTTATTAATAAAACCAGAGTTATATTGCCTTAGGGAGAGAAGTACTCAGCAGTCTGTTATGAGCTTTGGGCTGAGAAGAAGTGAATGTGCTAGTGAATTTGTATCATAATGGTATTCTGCATAGTAAATTCGTGGAGATATGTGCCTATAACACTATGTCCTGTTCCAAGTTTGAAGCCCCAGGTGGTCCACATGCTTGTAAAGGATGATGTAGACCAGTGTTCAGCGAACTTCTTTTTCTACACATGGTCACATAATAAGTGTTTCAGGCAATGTGATCTCTGTCACAACGGTGGGACACACAACTACTTTGTAGAATGAATGACTCCATAGTCAATATGTAAATAAATGTGAGCATGTCACAGTGAAACTTCACAAACCTTAAAACTTAAATTTAACATTATGCTGATGTCATTAAATGGCTTTTATTTTAAATGACCATTTAAAAATGTGAAAACCATTCTTAGCTCACTTGTTGTTTGAGAGCTGATGGAGGCCTGAGGAAACTGGAGTTTGTACCTGTACCTGTTCTAGGCCACACATCCCTAGTTCTTGACAGTGTGATTTTCTTTCTACTTTTTGTGGGCTATACTCTGGTTCCTCTTCAGGTTGTACAAATCTTTCACCTTTTACTTTTGGTAAAAAGTCTCGGCTTCTCTTCGTGTAGCATAGGGCAATAGTTGGTGTGGGTGGTAAATAAATTAATAAAAACAGATGCAGTTCCTGCCATTTTGAAGATTTACATCTGGTGAAAGAAGGAAACTTTAAACAAATGAAGGTGCATGTAATTATAAATTATAAATATTATGACATGAAAGAATAGTGTATTTGTTTTGGGGGGCTAATGTAACAGTACCACAAACTGAGTGGCTAAAACAACAGAGTTTATTGTCCTGTAATTCTGGAAGCTGGGAGTCCAATATCAACTTATTAGCAGGATTGGTGCCTTCCAAGGACTGCAAGGAATAATCCACTCCAGGCCTCTGTTCTTGATGTGTAAATGGCCATCTTCTTCCTGTGTCTCTTCACATTAACTTCCTATTATGTGCATCTGTGTCCAAATTTCCCTTTCTTACATGGACATTGATCATATTAAAATTGGGTCCACACTAATGACCTCATCCTATCTTTTTTTTTTTTTTTTGCTTTTTGAGACAGGGTCTCGCTTTGTAGTTCAGGCTGGCCCTGAGCTCACTATGGTGCCCAGGCAAGCCACCGCGAACTCAGCAATCCTCCTGTCTCTGCCTCCCGAGTGCTGGGATTACAGGCGTGAGCCACCACGTCCGGCATGACCTCATCTTATCTTGATTTTACCTATCTACAAACAGTATCTACATCTTGCAGTTGTAAAGAATGAGGGTGTCATTAGGCCCAAGTAGTATGTGCCAATAAAGGAACTGAACTGAATCTGCTCACTCTTGGTTCAGTGGGCCTTATCACCAGCCACTCACCAGATTTACCTACAGAGTTTCCTAAAACTACAGAAATCTCACCCCATGTCTACTAAATCAGAATGTGACTTAGGCAGTACCCATGCACCCATTTTTTTTTTTTAAATTTCCTACTTGATTTTAACAAATAGGGCTGAGAATCTCTGTGCTTTCTGTCTCCACAAGCTGTATCGTCCTCACTTTAGGGAGCAAAGGCTACTTGATGACTTATACATAAATGAAGAGTCAAAATCAATGGTTGAATATATTAGTTAATAGATGACCTTTGAAGTGACAAAGATGGGCTATAAGTAATAGCTCACATATATATTAGTAAAATAGAAATCAATGTAATGTAGGAGTTTGAAAATAATTTTGGGAACAAGAAAAGAAAGCGCCTGGGGGGTTAAACCCACTGTGCAGGCCAGACAGAGGACCGATGCATACCTTGACAAGGCTCCCACCTGTGAACCTGAGAGAATCCTCAGCAAGCTTGCTTTAGAGCACACTGGAGACTTGTCTCTTCCTCAGTTTGCTTGTTGGAATCCATGCATTGAAGAGCTTTCAGTGAATCCTGCTGGAAACAAAACAAAGGCTCCTACACACGTGAAATGTTGGGTCCCTGGATCTCTGTGGAGCCATGGTGAGGCCCCTGCACTCACTGCTTCCCCAAGGGGACCTTCTGTGAATGCTCTTAGGAATTTTCCTGGTGTTACTGGTTGTGTCATCGGTTTGCTTTTCTAGTTGTTGGGCGAAATCATCACTGTTGAAAACTATCTATGGCCATACCGCCCTGAATGCACCCAATCTTGTCTGTATATGATTAATTGTTGGAATTTTTTTCATGAACTTCTGGATGCACTGTTCAGGAAGTCCAGTAAGGACAAGATCTCCAATGAACTTTTATTTATTTATTTATTTATTTATTTATTTATTTTGAGACAGGGTCTCACTTTGTAGTTCAGGCTGGCCCTCAGCTCACTTTGTAGCCCAGGCAAGCCTTGAACTCAGTAATCCTCCTGCCTCTGCCTCCCGAGTGCTGGGATTACAGATGTGAGCCACCACACCCGGCTGAACTTTTATTTTTAAGAAATCAAAAGCAACAAAAATCTTTCATGAATAGTATAGGCAGTGTTTATATATCTGTTACTCGGAGTCACTGAGTTTCAATACTTGGTTCCATTGGCTTTATTGCTTATTGTTTGCCTTTAAAAATCTATCATGTCAAAAACAAATTTGACATTGACAAAATCCAAGAAACTGGCTCATGAAAAGAGATCACATCACTTTCTGGGATAAAAATTTAAAAAAATAGATTCTACAAAGCTATAGGTAAGTATATATCTGGATCATATAAACTAGAAAGCTTTTGTTGGGATGCATCACTAATTAATCAGTATTATGATCTAGAAAATAAGTGGGTTGTTTTAGATAGACTAGCTGATTATTAGGCTCTAGAAGTTCCTAGTATTTCCCTTACTGCTAAGGAATAGTGCACATATTTTATAAGAATCACTTCAAATAAGTAATTTATAATTCTGTAGAAAAAAATCAAGGAAGTGTCATTGGAATTCACGTTGCCTGATGTCAGGTATTTACCTGGGAAAATTATTATGACCCCCAGAACAAGAAATGTTGAGATTCCAGACAGTTATGCTTATGGCATAGAGATTCTAAAATTCATCTTATATTGTTCTTTGTGTAAGTTTTGTAACCAGCAAATATTTTCAAATGTTATACAATATAACCCCCTTCTTTAAGAATTAGTTTTCAGGGCCAGAGATTTAGCTCAGTGGTTCTGGCACCTGCCTGGCAAGTGTAAGGTCCTGAGTGCGATCCCCAGTAGGCACATACAATGGTACCGGGTGTGGTGACTCACACCCACCAGCAGTTAGTACCACATACCACAGTGCCAGGAATGGTGGCTCACGCCTGTAATCCCAGCACTCAGGAGGCAGAGGCAGGAGGATTGCTGAGTTCAAGGCTTGCCTGGGCTACATAATGAGCTCAGGGCCAGCCTGAACTACAAAGCGAGACCCTGTCTCAAAAAAAAAAAAAAGTGTTCATTCGAGAGATGCAAATGAAAACAACACTGAGATTTCATCTCACTCCACAAAGAATGGCCGCTATTACAAAATCAACCAACAATAAATGCTGGCGAGGCTGTGGGGAGAAAGGAACCCTTCTCCACTGTTGGTGGGATTGCAGACTTGTGCAAGCATTGTGGAGATATGTGTGGAGATTTCTCAGAAAACTAGGACTAGGGGTCCCATTTGACCCTGCCATCCCCTTGCTAGAAATATACCCAAAAGAATTTAGAAAATCACATTGGAAAGACAGATGTACACCCTTGTTCATAGCAGCTCAGTTCGTGATAGCTCAATCTTGGAAACAACCCAAATGCCCATCAACTGGAGACTGGATAAAGAAGATGTGGGTTTTTTAAATAAAATGGAGTATTACTTTGCCATAAAGAATGACAAGATTGATTCATTTATGTGCAAATGGATGCACCTGGAGGACATGCTAATGAGTGAAATCAATAGAGCACAGATAGGCAAATACTGGATCTTCTTGTTGATATGAACACCGTAGATGCAAATGAGCTCTAGAAGTATGACCATCTTTTTAGAATGGGAAATTTCCAAAGGAAATTTGGTGTGGAGATGTAATGAGGGGAAAGAATAAATACGATCCTGAAAGAAAATAAAATAGCATGTATATAGGGGGTGGGGAGGTGTGGGTGGGGATATGGGTAAAAATGAGAATTGACTGTGTCATATATTGGTACAAATTCCCCAATGTTATGTGTGATTGTGAGATGTATGCAAATCGTACCAATAAAGAATGCAACTTAAAAAAAGTGTTTTAAGTCATCACAAAGGAATGATGCTAAAATACTTAACAAAGAATATGGGTGTCATTCTTTAAGTACTAAATGTTAAATATTCACACCATCACTATAATCCAGTTTGGCACTATATTTGCAAAATACTTTATTGAAAAATTGGGCTTTAAAAGGAAGGCTAATTTTTTTCTCTTGATTCAGTCACAAATAAATTATGTTTTTATTAGCCATAATCATTTGTACCTAAGAAGAACAAATTTTAAAAGAAGAAAGCATCCCAGAGAAAGCATTCTCAATCTAGTTACAAGTTGGCTCTTCCAGAAAATTTCTCTATGAATAAGAAAGTCAGTTATTTAGTGTTTTAAAACTTTGATGCTTTTGTTGTAGAAATGTATTTGTTACACTGATGTCAGTGTTTATACTAGAAAGTTTTGAAGTTTTCATGGTACTTAGGAGAGTTTGAATTTATTTGTTCACATGTTGCTTAATGCCTTACTCTACCACTGAACCTAAGGTCAAGTAGTTCAGAGAATATTTTTATATAGACAGAGCTTATATAGACATTATATAGACAGAGCTTAGTGCTGTGTCCATGCAGTACATATTTTATATTAATTCCATGACTGATGAATCAGAAGATCTAGATTTTAATAAAAGTTCCTTTTTGCTTTTTATTAGGTTATGAATGTATTACATCAAGTGTATCTTAGAGAAAAATCTGGGAGAGTTACTGCTGAGAGGCAATATCAAGGTTTAAATAACAAACTTAGAACTTGCTATACAGTAAAAGGGAACATTGAAATAATGATTTAATAGAAATTTAAAAGTCAAAATCAGCTGGACATTAAAAAATTAACTGAAAAGCGAGATCATTAATGGGAAAGTGAGGACAGAAATATATGTTGTTCCTCAAGATGAGAGTAAATATATAATCTGGATCACATATGTAACCTATCTGTGAATTGTCCTCAGCATCATCTGGAACACATTGCTGTAGTCAAGAGACATTTAATGAATACAGCATGTCAGATTACTTGGCAAAAGTTGGCAAAACACTCTGCTTTCTACTGGCCATGGTTTGAACACCTTGGATAAGTTGCTGTGATCATTTCTGCTCTGACAGATTCTTTCTCAATATTATCTGATGAGCTGCTACTCTCATTTCCAGTTTCTCTGCAAAAATATCAACCTAATAAAAGTCACCACCACCAGTACTTGTCTGGCTGTGAGTATATGTCTGATGCTGTGCTGAACATGTCACCTGGAGTACGTCAGCTGATATTCAAAACAGCTACAGGGCTCTGATGAGAAATCCTAAACACAGAGAAATCAAGCCATTTTGCCAGGCTCACAAAGCTGCCAAGTGGAGACTTTGGGAAGAAAACTTAGGCATGTGATTCCTTGGACCACCTTTTCTACATTTTAAAATTCAGTCATTCCTCAGTTACTTCAACTGAATTTAAGATACTGAGATTGAAAAGGCTTGTTCCATCCTCATTTATCCATTTGAACTCATAGACAATAATTCTAGAACCATGTAGTTGATACATAATGAGAGTTTCATTTTAAAATGAAGGCTTTGAGACAAGAAGGGATAAATTATAATCTTATAATAAGTAGACATGAACATGCTCAAGGTGCTGTAAGAAGAAGGTATTTTAGTGAAATGGGATCATTTTCAGTCTTTCCCTGGGGCCTAGTGTAGAGACTGTGTTCGCTGTTTAGAGAATCCATAATAAAAGTAAAAATTATTCTCAGAGGTATTAGTTGAAAACATGCTCTGAAAAATATGGACGCAATAACATCAGGAGTCATTGGACAGTCATTTGAAGTGAAGCGCCTGCTTGGGCAAAGGGACTGTTGTGCTAACAAATTGCACAGTGCATCCTGGGAGCTGACTCAAGGTGAAGTGTGGGAGACCAGGTCGGAGAGAAGCAAGAGTTGCTCGTGTGTGAAGTTTGAATTTCACTTTGAAAGCTCCTGTATTCATTGGCTAGGACTTCTACAAGTGACCACGGACTGGGGGGCTTCAATAACAGAATTTTTTTTTCCTCAGAATTTGGATGCTGGAAGTCTAAGACCAATGTATCCAAAGGATTGGCTCCTTCTGCAGCCTCACTTCCTAACTAGAGTTCTGCTTTTCCCTGTGTCTTAAAATGTTCTTTCCTTGGTATGTGTCTCAGTGCAAATTTCCTATTCTTGTAAAGATATTAGTTATATTAGGGCATACTGCAATCGACCTAGTTTTAACTGGATTGCTACTTTAAAGACTTTATCTCCCAATTCAGTTACACTGAGAGGTACAGGGCGGGGGGCAAGACTTCAAAAGACAGAATTTTAGGTGACACAGATCCACCATTCCCTGGAGTTGTTGGAGCTGCAGGACCTCAAGAAGAAATGTTTTGTCAAAGAGAGGCTAGACCTCTCGTTGTGGATTTAAGGTCTGCTTATCTGAATCTAGTGCTTAAAGCCATGGGGATGGAGATTCCCCAAGGAGACTTCTCTGATGGGAAGAGAAGACCAGAAAGACAAAACTCCTGAGGACAACAGAATTAATGTGGCCGGCAAAAGTAGGTGATGAGAAGGAACTGGCAGGGACAAAAGGGCAAAGCCAAGTGGAGAGAACACATACGCCTTGAAGCTTTCAACAGAGACATGCAACACACAGAACTTTGTTGTGTTTTCTTGTGCTTCTGGGTACCCATTCTACGGGATGGTTCATTCTAGTTCACTGGCGATTCTAGGATGTTTTCCTTTGTTTCAGATTTAGTCATGACTATTTGGGTTTTTCTTCCTCTTGCTTTCTCTCAGTATTGCCCAACTGTTGGAGCTCTATGTAGTGTCACAACACAGAATGTTTGGCCAACATCCCCTGTTTCAGTGGACACCTCTGAGAGGTATGACCCCCCCTGTCTAGACCCCAAATGTGACCCTGACTGCAGGGTTCTCGGTGGTGTCCACCGAGATCTATTTCCTACCGATCTCTGCATCTCCCTCTATGTATCCTGCATCTTCTTGTTCTGATATTAAAGTCCTTTTGATTTTCTGGTCCCTTCTCAACTGCTTCTATAATACTTTCTGGGCACGAAAATGTCTGACTGCTTTTTTCTAAACATGAGATCGTTAAAAATTCCAAGTTGAGAGAAAAAACAGGGATGGAAAACTGGAGGGGAAAATGTCCTTTGTGTTACTAGGTAGGAATGCCAGGAGGCTGCACTAATCAGAAGTGATAGCACATGTAGAAGGAAAAGGTAGGAAAGCTAGAGGGGGCCCTGTGGTGGTGGGGACTGGAGGAAAGTCTGAAATATATGTGTGATTATATGACATGGGAGGATCAGTAGATAGTGAAGTTTAAAATTAGTGTGTGTTATGTACCAAATTAGGAAGATTTTAATGTTTTGACTCTGTCCTGTTACATTTAAGGGTTCTTAGATAACAGCATGAGCCTTGTGTATTCCATCATACTAAGGCACAGAATAAACCAAACTGTTGATGCAAGTTTTTAAACATCTAAAAAAATGGTTAGCGGTAGTACCTTTCAATATAAAATCTGATTTTTACATGTTTTCTCCCTTGCCAATGCCATTTTTGATGCTGTGTGTAAGGTTCTCGGTTAGGCTCTTCACATCCAAAACACAGTTTATGTCATTGAAGAGACCACAGACTATTTACCATGCAGTGTCATATGAAGAATAAGAATAAATGGCCAAGAAATATGTGAAGAAATGCCTATCATTGCTGGCTGCTAGGAGAATACAAGTTAAAATAGTATGGTCTCTCTTTTAAAAGAAACCCAAATTACAAATCAAGAGGAAAATAAAAGACAATAGGAAGCAGAATAATAGATCCTTTGCAAATAGGAAGGAGATCAAGAGGTAGAGGAGAAAGGAAGGGTAAAGAAAAGAATGAAAAAGGAATTAAGATGTGCTGTGTACATGTTGGAACTCTGCACAAGAAATGTAAAGCACTGTGTTCTTCAAACATGTACTAATGTAATTTTTAAAAATACAATGTTCTAAGCATTGTAAAGTATATGTATCCTGCTTTGGAGTCAAAGACTACATTGGTTTAAAGGAAACTTTCCTCAGGAGATAACATTTAAGTAATACATTTCTTACCCTCATATTAGTTTATGACTTGGTTTTTGTCATGTCTGTTTACAGATGAGATAACTATGGGTAGGCAAAGTCAAATAATAGCTTGTTTATAAGTTTCAAATCTGTCAATCAATGGAATTTGGACTTCAATTGGAATTTAGACCTGATTCCCCATGATGTAACTTTCAGGTCTCCTTTTTTGTAGTACACAGATTTTTATTTTAAACCATAGGAAAGTGTAAAAATAAATTCATTCATCAGTTTGGAGATCGTGGCTTCCAACAGCTGCCTTCATGTGTTTGAACGACCATCATGTGAAAGAGAGATAAGGCCTTTTCTTTTGTTGATTTGTGGAATGGAATGTAGAAACACTGGTATTCAGGTCAGAAAGATGGAAGTATTTTCTTACAGGAGCTACACACACACACACACACACACACACACACACACACACAGGTTAACATTAGTTATCATTAAAGAAATAATAACTATGTAATAAAGAAGACAAAAGATTTTGGCATCTATGTAATTTACTTTTAATAATGAAAAAAGAATTTAGAATTCATTTTTATTGGGTAAATATGCTTGAGGGAATTATAAAAACAACAGCAGGAAGGCATGAAACTATAACATGGGTTAAGTCCATAACAATGAAAAAATAGATACCTGTATTCTAGCTGATGATAGTATATGATCAAATATTGAAGAGACAAATGATCTCTCATCATGGTAATTGAAAAGCTGAAGGAAGAACAAATTCACATAAAAGCATGTTTTGATAAAATTGCACACCATCAAAGTTAAACAATTAAAAGCGAAGAAAAAAAGTGATAATAATGGACTAAACACCAATTTCTCCTTAACAGTAATAGATGTCAGAAAAATATAATGCCTTTAAAGCATAAAAGAAAAGTAGCTCAAAATGTAAAATTATATAGCTAGATATTCTGATGGACAAAGACATAGCAGTGTGAAAAAATTATGAAGAGGAAAACTTTAAATTGTTTTTCTGTGAATTAAGCATTGACTCTAACCCTATTAAAATTCAAGAAGTTAAACTAGTAAATATTAAGTATGCAATATTGGGAAAAGTATGAAATAGAATCAGAATAAGTAATGTCAATTTATTAATCATTATAAACAAATTTAAGGATATTATTAAATTGATTAAGATGAGATTGAACATATATTACCGGGTGAGGAATAACTGAAATATGCTAACTAGTTCTTTACAGAATGAAAACATACACAAATTAATTGCATGAGAAGATAATCAGTTGAGTTAAAGTTGTTTTTGTATATCTCTAGTGTTTTATACTGTTTTATGCAGAAAGAGATACAAAAACTAGTTTGTCTAAAAGCTTCTCTTTCTATTAAAGAAATTTCCCCTTGTTAATGATCTCTTCCGGAACTAAAGTAAATGCTGACCTCTGTAGTAAACACATCATTGTGGAGCAAGCACCATTTCATGCCAGCTAAATTTCTGGCTGGCCCTGCAGTGCTTTATAGAGTATTTTACCTTCAAAGGATTTGAACTCCCATGAAGGGGACACTGGGAGGTGGACGGGACTTACTCTTGACATAAAAACACAGAAACAACTGAATATCAAAGCGAAGCGGCTTCTGTTCTGGTGAATGTGAAATTATGTCACCCTTGCCTGCTGAAATAGCCAGATGTCAACTGGGAAACAGTTGATGAAAAATGTTATTTGCTAACGTTAGCATTTACCATCATTCATCTGAATGCTTTCACTTCTTTCCAAACGTTATAGTCATCCACTTAGTTGTTAGCCTGTTACAATTTCAGAATTAATAACAATGTCAATGTAATTCATATTTCAGTATTAACTACTAGCAATATAAATCTTTGAAACAGCAACAAAAATCAATCCATTTCAGTTACTACTAGCTTGGGCCATGTTTGAAATAGTAACCTAAATAGTCTCATAAAATCTTTTCCAAACACTTGAGCGATCCTATGCCCAAGATATTTACCCGATAGTTTTCATTTCTTATAGTTTCGTTAGTTGAACTTAATATTTCCCCAGATTCTTTTAAAGTTGAGGAGTTTAGGGCAGGAATATTTTGAGCAAGAACTCTGAACATGATATTGAATGATGTGATGTAATGAAACTACTCTCAAAAGAGATTAGACTGAGTAGGTCTTGCTACAAATGAGTAAAATGCTCATCTACTTTATAAAAATAAATGAAAATTTGTAACCTTAATTCCTTTTTTATGACAGGCTGCTGGTAGTGAAACATAAGATTGCATTTAATAGTTTTACTCATTACTTAAAGAGTAAAAAATCTTACTTTGCTGTAAAAAAGTTATTACTGTTAAGATACCACTGACATTCATTTATGAAACTGATCATTTCAACCAGTCAGCTGTGAAAATTAATGCAGGTTTTAAAGCTTTTATGCAGCAGTTAGTCAATTTAATGTACATTAGGCACTATGAAGATCAGAAGGCATCACATTCTGAATACTAAATGATCATGAAAGTAATATGTATTTATTGTTCGAAAAATTGAAATGGTATTGTATGTTTCTTACTGTTTTATTCAGAACATAGTAAAAAGGCAATTACAGTATAAATGAACTCACATACCGGTTTGATTACTTCTGTCCCTGTAAGAACTCCCTGAACCCTCTTTTCCCTTTACAGAACTCTCTTTTGTTCTTAAGCTTCTGGATTGGGCCATAGTTCTATTCAGTAAATGCTTTTTTTTTTTTTCTCTCTTCTTCTTCTAAAGACTTGCTAACTTATATTCAACTTCAGTCCATCTATCTAAAGTTGTGCGTGATCAGAACATTTGAGCCCACCCTGTGAGATTCAACGGATATTTTGTATGCAGGAGGTAGCCACGGAGAGAGACCAGGCCACTCTGCAGGGGAGATGATGACCCTCAGCTGGATGGCTGCCTGGGGCACGAGCAGGATTTTCTTTCTGGAGTCCGCTCCTACCACAGACCAAAATGCCTTGGGGTGGAATGATCATATAATGTGTCGTTTAAGCCAAGATGCTTTTGAGAGTGAAAGTGGAAATTATAAATAGCTATAAAGACAGCTGGAAACCAGGAGTGGCCTTGGCACTTTGGAATGTATGGCAACTCTTCCTAAGTGGAGCAGTTAACTTCAGCGTGGCACTCAGTGCTGGCACTCGCGATACTGGCCTGGAGGAGTTGTCATTCTGAATATCCATCGTGGATTTTAGAAATTATTTTTAGTCACTATAAATATTTGAGGGCCTACTTGCTGCAAGAAACCCTGTGTGGTAAGTAAAATGCAAATAAGTAAATGACCTAGTCAGCCCCAGATGGTTTCACAATTGAGTTTAAAGTCTAAAGATGTAAAAGACACTAGCATTAAAGCTGAATTTTAAACTAGGCGCTGAGATCAATTGCTTTAAAGCTTCGAAGTGGAAGGGGAGATGACTGCAGGAGATCTGGCTTGGGGAGCACCCAGAAAAATCCAGAGATGTACACAGGCTTTTAAAAATAGATGAATTGAGATCATGGAGAAGGAAGAAGAGAGGACTTGTTAGAAGAGGATGCCATGGAGAATGAGTCATGCTGTGGTTGGTAAATTAATACAGTTGGTTTGTGGATAGGAGTGGGAGGAAGAGACAATTTTTTTTTTTTTAAAGTTGGGGTAAGAGTCTACAAACCTGCCAATGGATAGACTAAGAAGTTTGTACTTGATCTTGTTTGGAATTAGTCTATTGAATGTGTGGACACAAGTCAATGATATGAAAAAGTGTTTTAGAGTCACTTGGGGTTCATATGCTGGACTGACAATGTTAAAGGGAAGAGAAATGGAAGAAAGATTAAGCAGGGCAGTTGGTTTGTGCAGGAATTAGATGTAGCAGTGGAAATGTCAGGAAAGGAGGCACCATGAGGAAGGGAGGAGCAGGAGCGCAGAATGCAGCTGTGACAGCCTGGGAAACTCTGAGGGTGTCAAGGGGAAGAAGCAGCCCAAGCGAAGCTGATTTCGGAGCCAAGACCCAGAGTTTCATCATAGACAGGTGGAACTTAGAGTGCCAGCTGGGTAATTCAAGTGAATATGTTTAATCACCAAGTGGAGACAGGTAAAAGCAGAGGAGCGGTATTCCTCTTCTTCTTGGAAAGATGGACTTTCCAATGACTGTTCATCCTATCAAATTTTTTTTTATTTATTTTTTTTTTGAGACAAGGTCTCGCTTTGTAGTTCAGGCTGGCCCTGAGCTCACTGTGGTGCCCAGGCAAGCCGCCGCGAACTCAGCAATCCTCCTGTCTCTGCCTCCCGAGTGCTGGGATTACAGGCGTGAGCCACCATGTCCAGCATTCATCCTATCAAATTATTCTGTGAAGCTTATTCAGCTGTAGTCAAAACTTCTCATAAGTAAAAGAGCCTGGGAGACCCACTAACACAAAGCTACAATTTAGTGAACCTGGACCCTGGTTCTGACTCCATCTTGAACTATGAGGCCTGAAGTAAGACACTTGCCTTTTCTGTCTGGAAGAGTGTTCACACCAACGCTCAAGGCTCTTCTAGCTTGAAAGTGTTTTGATGTAGTAGGAGGGAGGCTGCCATTATTGTGCTTTTCAAATCCTGCTGATTTGGACCATGATAACACTGCTCATTTTCTACTGATGCTGCAACAACGTATTGCCCTAAACATGGCACCTAACCTACACAACTCGGTTATCTTACAGTCTGGTAGGTCAGAAATCCAGAAAGGGGCTGGGCTAAAATAAGGTGTTGTAGGTGGGTAGTTTCTGGAGTCTCAGGGCAACGTCCATCATCCTGTGCTTGACTGCTTCTGGAGGTTGTTGCCAAGATTCCCTGGTTTGTTGTCTTCTTCCTCTGTCTCCACAGCTGTATTGGTAGATCCTTTTCTCATCATATCATATCTGCCTCCTTCTCCTACTTTTATCAACTCTTGCAATTACCTTGAGCCCACCTCCTGTGCTATTCAGGGTGCCCTACCCACCTCCAGCTCTTTATCTTCACTGTGTTTGCAGTGTTTGCCACATAGGGTGAAACACACCTGTAGAGCTTCCAGGAACTAAAATGTGGGTATCCTTGCATGGGGCATTATAGTGCTCACTATAATACCTTTTCCTGAGAAAATAGTAAACCATCTTACCCTTTTTTTACATTCCTTATACTTCACATAATATTGAAAACTTATCTAAAGTTTTTACTGCGCAATATGCATATATCTCAGAAAATTTTGATTTCCTGGGTTAAAATATGGCAGTGATTGTCAATGAACTACATGTTGAATGATTCTTGAGATAATCCAATTCTGGCATTCAACTCAGCAAACTTGCATATTTAAATTTAACACGGAAAACTACTTTTCCCACATAGGAAGAATATATAATTGTATTTATTTGCCTAAGGAGATAATTTATTTCATTATAATTAGTCAAGGTTGAAAGAGGTTAAATGTAGTATTTCACTTTTTAAAGTCTTTCACTAAAATGATATCCTTTCAGTTTTGTCTAATCTTAGGCAAACTTTACCTCATCTAAGAGTTTGCCTTGACACAATAGGATAATTTCATGGTTTTAAATTTTTATCTGTAAACTGATGAAAGCAATAATCATATTTGACAGGATTGCAAGAGTTTGTTAATGGATTTGTAAAGACAGGTTCTTTCTAGGACAGAGTTACTATTGTTTTTTAATATGCCTTAGTGACATGTTTATTTTAAATGGACACATGTTGTACCAGGAGAAAGAAATAAGATAATGCCACAGGTGGAAATGAAAGTCAAATTAGCATCCACTAGCAAGATATTAGAGAATTTTGCTCTTGCAAACATTACTGCAGATGAAAACTGTAGGTAGAAAGGTGTATTAGCGAGGGACTATGTCAACTCCTTTATTCTCTGTACAATTTCCAAGAAACAACCCGTTGCTCTCCAATGTTGTATCATAAATAGAAGTTATTAATTTAGAGAATGATAACCAGGAAAGTTTTATCTTCATTGCAACTGGTAATAGCTTTTGTAAAAATAACGTGCTAAAAAAGCTACACAAAACATTCATTTTATTCTAACTAACTAAGTAACAATCCCTGTTAGAAGGGGAAAGAGGAACACGGACACTTTGCATTCCTGCTTGCAACCAGAGCTAACTGAAACTCTGCCTGTGCAGTTTCCTGATGACACAGGGACATGGCTGAGACCACTGGGGAAACAGAAAATGCTTTAATAGTTTCCATTATAAACTTTTCATCTCATGGAGATGAAGTATGCAAGTATGGCCCACTTGCATCCTTGGTTTATGTATGTTTCTCTCCAGCATCCTCCTCTTAACTTATGAATCTGTTTTTGCTCTGGTTTCTTAAAAAGGCACCACATATTTTCACTAGTTTTTTGGTTCTAGCTGATATGCTACAGAAGGGCCAAGCAGAGGTGCTGGATGACAGACATGTCCGCGAAATGGAAGGGAAAAGACCATGTTTACTTTTGATTGTTATTAATTTTTCAACCATAATTTCAACACTTAGCTTTTATGATCTAGTTAAGTAATTAATATTATCTCCTCTGGAATAGATTTAAAATGTTATATATAATAAGTGTATCTTTAGAAAAATACTTACAGATTTCTTTTACTCTTGGACAGTAGTAGGCCTTTTTGTTGATAACAGCCCATGCGTTAGCATTTTATGATCTATTTATTGTTTATACTCACTGTTTTCTCAGTATGCTAAGCACATTCATGACTTCCTGTTTTCAAGTAGTTTACCCTTTTTGAAATGTATCCTCGCTTCCTCTGCAGGCAGCCACATTTGAGTCATTTTTCCAGACCCAGCCCATCTTTTCCTTATACTGTGAAATCTTGCTAACTGTTCACCCTATGCTAGCTAGCATCTTTTTTCTCTGCAAGCATATATAACTTATCTCTGAGTTAAGCCATATGTTTCCAGTTATTTTTTATGTTTATTGTTTCTCTTTCCAATTGGATGCTGAAAAGATTCTTGAAGGCAGGGGTTGTTTGCTGCATGTTTTGTGTTCTTGGCATTTTGCCTAATGTCATGCAGATTTTAGAATACTTATAATTTGTTAGAACTCTTGGTTGCGATTTAAGAAACCAAACTTGCACACTGACTCAGTAATGAAGATGGCCAGGGATGGATTTGGCCAAATATTTAATCATGACTAGATCTGGTTTCCAGATTTATTAGCAAGAATCTGAACTTTCAATTTAGTGTCTTTGTTGTCCGGTCTTGGCTTCATTTTCAGGTAAGAACTCACTAAATTGTGCCTCCTGGGGGAGCTTCATTCTCTTTGTAGATCCAGAAAAATTCTGGGACCCATGCCCTATGGTGCTCTTGTATTACCTCAGGTCATGTGATCACCCCAGACTAATCACAGTTATCAGAGGGAAGTAGTTGGATCATTGCCTGAGCCTGAATTATGTGGTCTGTCTTGAGCTGACAGTGGAATGAGTGGACCTCTCATTCCACAAAATATGCACTGAAATTGGAAGGAGCAGTTCTTCAAAGGAGGAAGTAAGCTTTTGTGCCAGGCAAAAACAGCATGCTTACTGTGGAGTCCAGAAAATGTTTGCTGATTGATCAATTATACATCTCTTTAGAAAGAACTCAAGTTTATGGATAATTCCGTATTTTTTTCTCCATATACAGTACTTCACAGCACTTTATAGTACCTGTTGGAGGTGTTTGTGAAGGTGGTAGGACCTAATAACTTTGGCTCCCTTGACCCATCACCAATGTTAGAAAGCTGTTGCTCTCCCAAGAGTGGATTATAGTAGTGTGTAAGGAGTCAGACCTCTACATGGGATCTCAAAAGTTTTTGTGTGGAGAAGGGAACAGGACAGTGATCAAATCTGTCACTGTAGTTTGTGATAATGTTGGCCAACTGGTTTCACGGTAAAGCTAAGTAGTATTATTAACCAATTAAATTACTTGTGTCTGTTTTGGATTCACTATTTTACAGTTATGTTGATTTCAGAAGTTGATTATGAAATATATAAAATGAAAAGTCTTTGAGGTTTTCTCTTCTCTCTCTTCCTTTCTCTCTCTCTCTTTCTTTTTCTCTTCCTTCCTTCCTTTCTTTCTTTCTTTCTTTCTTTCTTTCTTTCTTTCTTTCTTTCTTTCTTTCTTTCTCTTTCTTTTTCTCTCTCTTTCTTTTCTCTCTTTCTCTTTCTCTCTCTCTCTTTCTCTTTCTCTCTTTCTCTCTCTCTTTCTTTCTCTCTTTCTCTTTCTCTCTTTCTTTCTCTTTCTTTCTTTCTTTCTTTCTTTCTTTCTTTCTTTCTTTCTTTCTTTCTTTCTTTCTTTCTTTCTTTCTTTCTTTCTTTCTTTCTTTCTTTCTTTCTTTCTTTCTTTCTTTCTTTTTCTTTCTTTCTTTCGTGGTGATCAGTGTCAACCTGGGACCTTATTCACCCCAATGCTATAACATAAGTATTCAGGATCTGGACAACTAAATCACCCAGCAGCATTTTTGGTGATCTATTTTGTACACTGAGAAGTAAGGTCAGAGATATTTTAAGTGTAGGACTTTAAGTTATGGAGAATTTACTATAAACACTTAAGTTATGTATTGAAGAATTATCTAGGCTTGTAAAGCTATGACTGGTAAAGATCTTAATGGATAGTGCAGACATCAAACAAAGACTATTAGGAAGATTAATTTCCATAGGAGGTGGATACTAGTTGGGAAAAATGAGACGTTCTGATTGACAGGAAGTGGCTAACTGACCACAACTCTGTTGGATAGAAATCAGCTTTATGCAGAATTTATATCATTTTGCCCTTCATCCCAAATACTTTCTGGCTAATTCGAATATTAATGTTTGGATAAAAACACATATAATCTTTTATCATCTGAATTTTGTTTTGTGTTGAGTGTGCTTTTCTTTTCTTTGCTAGTTGAGTTTGTGTGTGGGAAAAGAGCAAATCAAGCATAAATGGAATAGAATGTCCTTTCGAAGTCAGTGTTCTGAAACCTCTGAGAAAATAATCAAACAATGTTTATTGGCACATCTTTAATTTAGCTTTTAATCTTTACATTTTAGAACTGGAAGATAATCAGAAATCTACAGCTGATACCTCTCCGAACATTACTTTGTTCTTACAAATGTTTTAACCAGCGTGAACCTAACCTTTTTGGAATTTCTCAAGGGTAGAACAGGTGAGATGCTCCTTCGGTGCCTTGCTGGCTGCCC
>PVIC010014967.1:0-35843 GCA_004025085.1 Thryonomys swinderianus
CCTTAGCCAACCTTATCAAACAAAGGAAGGAAAAGGCTCAAATCCATGCTATAAGGAATGAAAATGGGGAAATCAGCACAGACCCAGAAGAAGTCCAAAGGATCATAAACACATATTTTGAAAATCTATATTCCAAGAAGATGGAAAATCTAGAAGAAATGGATAGATTCCTAGACACATATGAACTTCCAAAGCTGAACAAAGAGGATATGAAAATGTTAAACAACCCGGAATCAATCTGGGAAATTGAAAATGTAATAAAAAACCTACCAACAAAGAAAAGCCCTGGTCCTGACGGCTTCACTGCTGAATTCTACAAAACTTTTAAAGAATACTTAATACCAGTACTTCTCAATCTCTTTAATGAAATTGAAAGGGAAGCAGTACTCCCCAAATCATTCCTTGAAGCAACCATCACCTTGATTCCAAAGGCAGGGAAAGATCCCACCAAAAAAGAAAACTACAGGCCAATCTCTCTAATGAACATTGACACAAAAATCCTCAATAAGATACTGACAAACAGAATACAGAGAGTTATCAAGAAAATCATACATCCTGATCAAGTCGGATTTATCCCAGGGATGCAAGGCTGGTTCAACATACGTAAATCAATCAATGTATTATTATATTAACAGACTCAAGGCCAAAAACCATATGATTATCTCAATAGATGCAGAAAAAGCTTTTGACAAAATCCAACACCCATTTATGATCAAAACCCTATAGAGAATTGGAATCGATGGACTTTATCTCAATTTAATACAAGCTATTTATGAGAAACCAACAGCCAGCATCAAACTCAATGGGCAAAAACTGAAACCTTTTACACTAAGATCAGGAACGAGACAAGGATGCCCACTGTCACCACTCTTGTTTAATATAGTACTGGAAACATTAGCCATAGCAATCAGGCAGGACAAAGATATAAAAGGAATAAAGATAGGAAAGGAAGAACTTAAACTGTCATTATTTGTTGGTGATATGATACTCTATCTAGAGGATCCTAAAAACTCAACCAAAAGACTGCTAGACTTAATTACCAAATTTGGTAGGGTGGCTGGATATAGGGTCAATGCTCAAAAATCAACAGCCTTTGTCTACACAAACAACAGACTCACTGAAAGAGAAATTGGGGAGTCAATCCCTTTCATACTAGCAACCAGAAAAATGAAATATCTAGGAATCAACCTAACAAAGGAAGTGAAAGACCTCTACTCTCAAAACTGTAGGACTCTGAAAACTGAGATAGAAAAGGTAACCAGAAAGTGGAAAGATATCCCTTGTTCCTTGGTCGGGAGAACCAACATCATCAAAATGGCTATACTCCCACAACTGCTATACAGATTCAGTGCAATTCCAATTGAAATTCCAACGGTATACTTCACAGAGCTAGAGAAAATAATACAAAAATTTATCTAGAAACACAAGAAACCTAGAATAGCAAAAGCAATTCTAAGCAACCATGCCATGGCAGGGGGTATTACAATCCCCAATTTAAAACTCTACTATAAAGCTGCTGTGATAAAAACTGCATGGTACTGGTAAAGTAACAGACCTGAAGACCAGTGGAATAGATTAGAAGACCCAGAAACAACTCCGGATACACTAAGCCACCTTATCTTTGACAAAGGAGCCAAACATCCCCAATGGAAGAAAGACAGCCTCTTTAACAAATGTTGTTAGAAAAACTGGGCTTTAGCCTGCCAAAAGCTAAAGCTAGATCTATCTCTTTCACCATGCACAAAACTAAACTCACAATGGATATGAGACTTAAACATTAAAACAGAAACAATAAGCCTGCTGGAAAACAGGCTAGGTAAAACTCTTGGAGACACTGGCTTAGGCAGAGACTTTATGAATAAAACCTCTATAGCACAAGAACTAGCAGAAAGAATGAACAAATGGGATCTCATCCTACTGAAAGCTTCTGCACAGCAAAGAAGTCACTGGCACTGCTAAAAGACAACCAACAACATGGGAAAAAATCTTTACTAGGTGTTTATCAGACAAAGGGCTATTATCTACAATATATAAAGAACTCAAACAGATCAGCCTCCCCAAATTTAAAGACCCAATTCAAAAATGAGCATCTGAAATGAACAGATACTTCTCAGAGGCAGAAGTCAAAGCAGCCAAGAAGCATATGAAGAAATATTCAACATCACTGGTCATTCAAGAAATGCAAATGAAAACAACACTGAGATTTCATCTCACTCCACAAAGAATGGCTGCTATCACAAAATCAACCAACAATAAATGCTGGTGTGGCTGTGGGGAGAAAGGAACCCTTCTCCACTGTTGGTGGGACTGCAGACTTGTGCAACCATTGTGGAGATCCGTGTGGAGATTTTTCAGAAAACTAGCACTAGGAGTCCCATTTGACCCTGCTATCCCCCTGCTAGGAATATACCCAAAAGAATTTTAAAAATCACATTGGAAAGACAGATGTACACCTTTGTTCATAGGAGCTCAGTTCATGATAGCTCAATCTTGGAAACAACCCAAATGTCCATCAACTGGAGAGTGGATAAAGAAGATGTGTTTTTTTTTCTAAAATGGAGTATTACTCTGTCATAAAGAATGACAAGATCGAGCCATTTAGGTGCAAATGGAGACACCTGGAGGATATACTAATAAGTGAAATCAATAGATCGCAGATAGGCAAATTCCAGATCTTCTCTTTGACATGAACACCTATAGATGCAAATGACTCTAGAAAGTATGACAGCTTTTATAGAGTCAGGACCACACTTACTATTCAAAAAGTTGGTCATTGCCCACGACAACATTGAAATGGCCAAAACATCCCCTGGGGATTTGTTTCTATTTTATCCCCCATGCATGTGGCCACTTACCACATCTCTCTCTGCCACGGCTATGAGAATCTAAAAGTGGGGCTCTTGAGCAGCTCTGAGGAGGGTAGAGCTCCTATGGAGACTTCACAGTGAGGTCCTGCCCTCTCCATGGGTATCACACCATGGTACCAAGATTTTAAAGCAATGGAATGAAAATGGACAACTCTCTTTCAGTTATCTCTTGGAGTATAGATTTTCATTACATGGTAGCCTACCTGGGGAACAATCTAGAAAGGAGTAGAATAAGTATTGTGCTATAATTCTGAGGACTACAAAGTTTCCTTTGTTAAGGATTTGTCCATGTCTGTCTGTGGTGATTGTGTGTCCTACGATGATAAGATTAACCTGCTGTATGTTTAATGTCAGTAGAGAATTAGTACAAGATGTTCAAGAGGGAATTTTTTTAAAGACTTTCCTCTACGGTTGTATCCCACTCAGCCCTCGTGTATACTCCAGAACAACAACAGAGGACTGAACAGTGTCCCGAACACACAGATTAACAAGATAAGGGGAAACAGGAAAGAGTTTCTAATGAGATATGGGGTAAAGATGAGAAGAGTATTTGGAATGGCTTACAAGAAATAAAGAGCCTGACTTCTGATCTGTTTTTGGCAATTGTAAGTGACTACCATTTTAAATTTTGCTAGAATATCTCTCCCTAAAAGTGTAACTAGACAGTGAGGTATAACTAGAAACTGATGCATGAATTACACCTGATTGAGAGTATATAATAGCTGTGGTATGACTCGGGGGCACAACATAGTACCTGAGATGCCCATGACCAAGGTTAAGCCTGGTAAAATCAGGGTTGAGTATTTGTGTAGTATAGGGCAAGTGAGCTCTGTATATAACAAGAAAGAGATCAGCTTATGGAGGTGAGGATCATTGTCTTGGGCTCTTGAGATAAGGATCTCTGTGGGGGCCATAGACCCTGGGCATCGTCAATCCTCCATGGACAAGCCCAGAAGTTCTGACACAGGCGTATTTTGAGTATGTTGATCCATTTTGGCCATGGGGGAGACTTGATCTTGCTCTCTGGTGAAAGGGACAGTTATTTCCCCAATGTCCTCCCTGTTTGCAATGTGGGCATGGCCCCAGTGGAAGGGGAGAATTAGGGCATCGAGGAGCCTAGAGTCTCATTTGGGAACAGTTGAAGCAGTATCTTGTGGCACACCCAATTGTGTCCTCAGTGTGGAGCTACCCCATCTCGGCCTGATTAATGCTCTGAAAAAAAACTAGCCTGAGGAACATGAGCGATAACCTGTGGGACATTGTTCTGTGGGTAGTGGGTTTGAAAGGCAACAGCTAGCATCATGTAATTTTGTCCCTTCCAATCTTGTCTAACATTTTTTCTTTGTTATTGTAAACTTTGAATGCTACCTTGAGAAGAACGTTTTGGGATGTTTGGGGTCCCTCGTCTAACTTTTTAAATTTTCTTTTACTGTCTAGAGCTGACTATAAAATAAAGTGCAAATTAAGAAGAGCTGCTCCAGCTGATGTGGAGGGATCATGTCAGGTATATTTATGAAAAGCCTCTGAAAGCAGAATAAAAATTCAGCAGGATTTTCATCTGTTTGTTGCGTAATTTCTCTGTCATAATTCACAGCCTTATTGGCTGATCTAGATAGTCCCTCTATGAGATGGACAATCATAGCATCTCGGAGTGCCACAAACACATGGTCAGGCTGATAGACCCAGTGAGGGTCCTACCCAGGAACAGCCTGGAAACCTGATAGTTTGTTCAGGTTGAGGACATAGGTCCTCTTCTGCCTTTTGTTGTGCTGCCAGACTCTCTCCCTGTCCTCAGGAGACAAGGTAGAGGTGAGATCATAAGATCGGGCAGTGTGTCTAAATTCTTTAATTATCAGGGTCAGCAAGAAAGGAACCTAGTCTCACAGACATGTCAGAGAGACAGTAAGGAGCATGGGGCCAAACTAGACCTTCAGATCCTGCTACCTTGCAGAGAGGAAGTTAATCTGCAGTTTCAGAGGAAAGTAAGTTAGGGTAAATAGGGGACACTACAGGCCTCTATGTGGTGACAGGGAACGCCTTGGACACCTTAATACAGTGTGTGTCCAGGCACTGAATAATGGCCGCCGCAATTGGGAAGAAGTCCAGAGGAAGGCACACATTACCGTGTTTCTCCTCCCTCTGAGCATACTGACTAGCATGCTCCCAGATGCGTGCATCCATTAGATCTGCCTCAGGGAGCCAAGAGTTGCAGCACTCCATGCAACCCCAAAACTCAAGCATAGTTTAGCCTGTGATACTTTTAAGCCGTGAGTCTTGAGGGGCTGCCTGGGTAGGGTGGTCATGGGGAAGGATGTTTCCCATGTCATGGAATTAGAGGAGGTGGAGACAAGCTGTAGAGATCAGAAGAAAAGCGAAGACAAAGAATACCAGAACAAACAGGGTTTTGGAAATAATGGGAAGGTTATGCAACACAGGGGCTCTGGTAAGTGCTATACCGAATAGGGCAGCAACAAGGGAAATGGCGAAAAGGCCGAGCGGATTGAGAGTAGATGGATTAAAAAAGGCAGACCAAAACATGAGTGGTAGAAAGGAGAAGGCAATGCTAGGGCCTCCTAGATGAAGAGAGCGGGAGTAGTGCTTGTGGCAGTGTGTGATTGGGCACAAGGGCAGAAGTTACATTTGGCAATGTGTGATTGGTCCACATCATCTGTATCATCTGCGTTTTTTGTGTCATCTGCGTCATCTGCATCATCTGCATCATCTGTGTTATTTGTAGTGGTGTGGTTTCTTAAAGAACCACTGCCATGTCAGAAGAGAGAGAGAGAAGGAGGAAGTGGGAAGAGCTTAGAAACAAGGTTTGGCCATAGGTAAATAAAAGTGGCATCTGTACAGGAGACCAGAATGAATACACACAAGAGAAGGAGAGAATGTAGAGGAAAAAGGCAGTAGGGATGCTGCTTGGGTGAGGGCAAGGGGGCAAGGGCCCAAAGGGGGAAGGGAAGGCTTGAGGGGAGGGGGAGGGATGACAGAAGGGGCCAAAGTGGAAGGAGAGGGGGAGGAGAGGTTGGAAAGGGGAGAGGAGCTGGGAGAAGTAGGAGGTAGATTGTATGGGTGTAGGGAACGCAGGTGTGCTGGGGGGTGGGGCATGGTCTGGGGCATGGTCGGAAGGACTGAAAGAGGAATATACATCAGGGAGGGTTTTTTTTCCTGTGCCAGCCAGAGCTGGAAGTGGAGTAGTTGTACACAAAGAGGGGCAAGAATGGAAGAAAAAGAAAGCCTGAACCTACGAAGTTTCTAAAAACTTGCCGGGTGGTGACATACATTATCAAGGTTGCAAAGGATATTAAAATTGAAAGGGCCATTTTCAGGCCACTTAGAGTCACTGTCTACCTGGTAACATGGCCAAGTCTGGTTATACAATTCGCCGTTTAGGTTTTATGTCCAGATAAAGTCCCAAGGTTTTACATTAGCTAGATGGTACCCAAGTGGCAAATTAGGGGCTGTTTGGATTGAGAATTCCCCAGGACATAGAGGGAAAAGGGGGTGTAGCCTGAGTCTCCCAAGAGAGACAGGATAGAGCAAGAGATAGGTAAACCCAGCAAGCGTCCTCGTTGAGTTTGGCTACCCCTAGCAGATAAAAGCCAGAAAGCAAAGCAGGGGGGTTGTCTCTGCGCCTGAATGCGACCTGTAATGTAGAAAGTAGCTGGAGGTACACGGACCTACAGGTGTCTTGGGCTGATGGTCCCAAGGTCATAGTAGTAGCCTGGGGCACCCAGGCCCACAGGTGTTCTTGGGCTCCCAGACCGTTGCACATAGTAGTAGTAGTAATAGTAGCAGTAACGACAGAGGAGATGGTCTGTCCCGCCTGGTACCAGGGCTTTAGAATAAGAAAAGAACAGTTAGAGGACTCGGAGAGAAAGAAGACGACTCAAACACTCACCCAACGGCTGGTGTGTGGATGCGAGGTGTGCAATCGTCCCTGGCAGGGGGTTCGCCCCAATTCCCAGCACTATAACTTTTGAGTTTTGGCACCATATGTTAGAAAATTTTAAAGGCTGTAGAGGCCTAGGTGTCTGTAGCAGGCTTTACAGGGGGAAAATAACCAACCGGAGCCACTTGTACAATGGCGAGTAGCGTGGCCGAAACAGAGCAAAGGATCGTGGGCATTTTATATAGCCTCTGGGGGCAGGGATAGGGTAGCAAGAAGAAGAAAGGCACTATACACTTCTCTAATTGGTGGGGCTCTTCATGACAGGATAATGACATCCAGGGTCAAAGGGCAGGAGTCGTCTCTGTCGCCAAAATGGCCATTTTGGTTTGGTTCCGGGAGAGCGCAAGGAATTGTGGGAAGGAGTGTGGCATTCCCCCACAACAAGATGCCATGAGTGTGGCATTCAGAGGGAGTGTGGCATTTGTTGGTCGGTTCTGAACCGGCAAACCTATCAAGGTCTTCTGTAAGGGATATGCTCCAGTGAGAGCTCTCTTTCCTGCTTGGAGGGACAATTAATATGCTTACCTCTTGAGAAACAGCATGGCTCATCGGCCTAAGCTTTGAGTCAGTAGTTTGGAGTTATAATCCCACTTCTACTACTGATTCTATTTGTGCCCCCTGGGCAAACCATTTAACCTTTATATTGTTCACCTGAAAAATAGCATAAAATTATTACTTATTTATAAGAGTAACTGGTAATAACTGATTTTCACTATAAAGAAATGCACAAAATATATTCTTGACCACTTAAAGTTACTACAAGCACTCCCACGATTCAGTTTCCCCTAAAGCCTTAGTACTGGTTTGATTAAAATTCTTCTGATCTAAGTTAAAATGAAGCACAATAAAGTGCAGTTAAGTGTTTTGTTTAATTTGCATGCTTAAACAGGTGGGGAAAATCCATAATAGTTAAGGTGGAGAAAACAGAGGAGAGACAGACAGGCACAGTTAGAAACAGACGACAGAGACAGAGAGAAGATAGAGACAGAACTAGAGACAGAAAGAATAATCCCCATACTCCCTAAAGACTTTAACTGTAAATTCTCTTTCTGAGTTGTGGCCCTGGCAGCAGCTAGGCAGACAGACAGGCTAACCTCACCCTCCCACGAGGCCGTCACATAGGTGGCTCAGGCAATGAGCCAGGGAGTATGGGAGTCCGTGCTTGTGCAGTTTCTACATGTGTCTCTAAGCGCTACCTTCAAGTCATGACCTTTAGCTAGGTTCAAATGCTTCAGAGAACCAAAGCAAGAGAGAGGTCTGTGAAGGATATGGTTGTTAGACATTTCCAAACATGCCACATAGCTGCTGCTCTTCCACTTGGCAAACATGTACCTAGCAGAACTCACTGAAGAGGGTCCTTGTTTACTGACCATTAGCAACTTTTTTCCTGGACTCTACTATGGCATGTGGTTTATCTACCAGGGTATGATGTTTATCACCTATCTACATGAGCCCATCTACACCCATCTACATGGCCATGCACACTCTCAGGGTCCTGCTGGGGGCAGCAATGGTAATCTCTGGACTTCAGGGGATATGAAGACCAGAGCAGCCTTTACATGATGGTCAAGTTCTTTGAAAAGTCTGTCATCCTTACTGTATTTCATAGATGGCCCTACTGAAAACCTGGCTTGAAACTGGACATCCTCATGTTGTTTGGCCCTTCTTTGTTCATACTTTGATGTTTTAATTTGTGAAACATTTCCTCATGAGAAAGGAGAAGCTGAGAGCTAAGCTACAAGAGGAGAGCCAACCAGGACTTGAGGAATTAGAGCAAGATTCATGAAGAGTGTCATCCCAGAGGAGTCTGAGATTCTCCACAAGGAGATGGAGGCACTGAGGCATCGGAGGTAGAAGAGACCTGTGCCATCCAGTTTGTGCTGACTGTATGACACATTTTAATGCTGGGTGATGTTGAAGCCTAGCTGGCTATTGGGTCAGCAGATGATCACCCCACAGGTCAGCTCTCTCCTCTGCCTATCTCCTCTTCTATCTCCAGGGTTCTGCCACTGTCCGCACTCTGCCTGCTCACTGTGACTTAAACAAGAATGGCACAATAACTTAAATAAAGAAGGAGAACTAGCATCAAAGCAGGCACGGACAATAGGAGGTCCTCCCTCCTCAACTGCACTACAAACTCTGACCTAGTGTGCAAGCCAAGAACTTTGTTGTGTTCCCAGTGTTGTGAGGGACCCCAAGGCCCCTGTCCCCTGTCTGACTAGGTGGCAGAGTAGAAGAAAATCCCAGAGGGCACAGGCTGTAAGTCTTTCACTGAAGCTACAGGAAGTGTGAACATATGACATTCTTGGGGCTGGAAGTCACTTATTGACCAGTTGGAACCAGAGTGCTTTCTTACTCAAAGTGGCGTTTGTAACTCTTAATTTTAAGGCCAGTTTTATGAGCTGTGTCAGTTTTGGTAATTTTTTCTGAGTATGTGTTTATTTTCTATAGAATACATGGGGGACTAATGGGAAAAATTCAGATTTATGAGTCTCCAAAAATTTTTTCTATCATTCAACTGCAAAAATTCAGTTTGGCAGCCAGGCATGATATGACATGTCTGTTAGGCCAGCACTGGAGAGGCTGAGGCTGGAGGATCACCACAATACAAGGCCAGCCTGAGATACATAGTGAGTAAAAGGTTAACCTGAACTACATAGAGAGACCCACTCTCAAAAAATAAACCAAAAAAATCACTTTTATCCATGATATCAATAAATTTACATCTATTCCTTTTCACATTCAACATTTTTTAGAGCTAGAGCTTTAAATACTGTAATAATTTCTAAAATTTTATGATAATCTTACCTCCACACAGGTAAAAACTGCTTTATTTATGTCAAAAAAAGAAACAGATATTTAGATAATTCTTTTGTCTGAAACTTGATCTCACTGCACAATCTGTGCTTCTAAAAATATGAACATCAAACTGTTTATATATAGTAAAATTTACTTTTACTTAAAGTTACCATTAAAAGCTTTAAGATGACTTTTAAAATATTTAATAAACATTTTAATTTATTTAAATGAGTTTAAAATATAGGACAAAAAATTGACTGTCTTTACCATGTGTCTCCTTATAACTGCTTTTCTTACATGTGAGACTCAAAGTATTTTTCCTCCTCTGTAAAATGATAATGACATTATCCAGGCATAAGTTGTCATGAAAGTCAAGTAAGAATGCATATGAAAACATTTTAAAAGCATTTATCTTGTTAGAAAGAACACTGAACAATGCTGTCATCTACCTTCTGGTAACACCCTTAATTCTTGAAGTCTTAACATTTTACACACCAACCCAATTTTTATGATCATTATAGGTGATTTCATCCTCACAAATGATCCATCCAACTCCCTGAATACTTTCAGTTCATGATTCTTGAACTTCCTCATTACCAGTCACCATTGCTGTTCCTTTGTTTCTCCACTTTTAATCACTGCAATGATAACTGTCCAATCATGTCATTAACAGATAAAACTCTTCTCAAAACTTTGCTAATTCTCTTTTGATTGTGAGTCCTGTCCTTCTAACTTACTTGCTAAATTGTCAGCCCAGAAGCAATGGGACCTCCTAATAGTGTCAGTCCTCTAAATTATTGCTCTCATCACTTCTTTCTACCCGCAACAGCTTCTTCTGGATTTTATTTTCTTCTTATCCAACTCAAATTCTGTGAGTCATTGTTCCAATGACTCCCACATAATCCCTATAACTTCCTTATTTCCCTTTTTTCTCAGTATCTCTTACTTAACTCAATCTGTCTTCTCTCTGCCTGCCAGTGCTTGTGTGTTACTAAACATGGTAAGTAACCTCAAACGGACAGTCAACCTTGACAATCCTACAATTCCTTGTTCTCCAGTATCAAGACTATTTCACAGCTTTTCATCATATCTTTCACTGTAAGCTGAAAACCTTGTTTAATATTTCAGAAAGACTAAGAGTGCTCAGCTAGGATTACTATTATCTGGGTCCAATTCTACAAATTTCTTTCCTTCTTATAGGAGGAAAAAAAAGAGAAAAGAAGACAGAGGAAGAGGAGGAAGAAAAGGAAAAAGAGAAGCAAATGGTCATTTTACTCTCAGAGGTCAACTTAGCTCTCTTTTTCTGAAGTTGCTCCTTTCTTGCCTTAAGTTTTCCTCCACTCAGTCTTTCTTTCTTGTCTTGATTTTCCCCCATGTTAGCATACCTGTCAGTTTAAAAATATAATTCATCATTTCTTATCTGAAAATGGAAGTAAAACAAAATATCTCAGCTCTGTGTTCAAAACTAGTCACTGCCCCATCTATATGATTTTTTAAAAATAACTAAATATCTAGAGACATACTTATGATGTCTTTAAGTTTTCACCTGTCATTAACTCTTCAATCTGGCTTCTGTTGTAAATACAGACAAGACCATATTCTCTATGATGCCACATCCAATGGTCTCTTGTGTTTTTGTTCTTTAATTTACTCAATATCTCTATCAGATTCAACAGTGTTCTATACCCCTTTTGTAAAACACTGGGATTTTAAAAAATCTCATCTATCTGGCTGCCACATCATTATCTCCTTTCCTGCTTTTAACCTGCTACTTGATGGATATTTTTCTTCACATTCTTTCCACTCCCTACTTAGGTACTTCTTATTTATTTCATGATTTTTGAGTAACACTTACAGGCTGACAACTCTTAAATTTATATCTGTGGCATTGTATGTTCTTCCAGACATTAGTCACATATATCCCTTGCTTACTTTACATCCCCACTGGTGTATCTTACAGACACCTCAAATTTAACATTTTGAAAAGTGAATTTTTCATTTTTCATCCTTCCAAACTCTACTATAGCATGCTCCTCCCCTAAACCTTCCTCATCTCAGTAAGTGACTACCACCACTGATTTGCTCAAGCAAAAAATTAGGAGCCATCCAGTTCATCAGCAAATCCTACAATCTTTCCACACCTTTTCAGATTCGTGGAAAGTTCTTATCAAAATTCATAGTTCATTCTTTTGCTGACTTACTGCAATACACTTTTAACTAATTTCTGCGTCTTTGGTAATCTCTTACAAACTTATCCTCCATGTAATAGAGCAAACTTTTAAACATAAGCCAGATCACCCAACTCTTACTGAAAATCCTCCAATGGGTTGATGCTTCACCTTCCATAAAACCCAAGGACCTTACTCTGGTCTGGTATAAGATCTTGCATAGTCTGAGGCCTGTTTTCCTCTTTCCTCATTCATGCCGCTCTCACTGACAAAAGACCCTTTCTCCTATTTCTTAAATATGCCTTAGGCTTTGTGTAGTTAATTCTTCACTAGCTTTCCCCCACAATCTCTCTTGATCATTCAGGTCTCAGTTCAAATGTCACATTCTTAATAACCATTCTCACTGAAAAGATCCCTCTTTCCTTTCTTCCCTGGCCTGATTCTTTATCTCAGCATTCTGCCTACTCTTATGAGTAATTCTTCTCATTTGGCAATTGTTTGTTTACTGGCTATTTTTCTGTCTTCACAGATACTATTAACTGAATGAGGATAGAGACTGTATCCATTTTATTACTTATGTCCACAAACAATATCTAGCACTGTCTATACTTAATAGTTACTTGAGTAAATATCACAGCTAAAAATGAACAATGTAGTGAAAATGACTGACCTTTATATAATCTGGCTTTGTAGAAAATTTCAGAGCTATAACATTGAAACTTTATTCAAGATGTTAAGTGTTTCTCAAAAAAAGATGGAAGAGACTTTTTTTAAGGAGTGGAGGACATAAGCCTATTCTCTGTTGCAGTGCCTATCAACCTCCATCAATTTATCAGACTTTTGTGGCCTGAGGTGTTGGCATATGTCTGTAATCTCATCACTTTGGGAGGCTGAGGCAGGAAGACTGCAACCTCAAGCCCAGCCTAGGTAACTAATGAGAGTGAGAACCTGTCTTAAAATAAGAAATTAAAAGGGACTGGGATGTAGCTCAATGCAAAGGCTCTGAATTCAATCCTCAGTACCAAAACAAAACCAAACAAAACTTCTATAAGTCGATAGTGCAAAACAACTGAATTTCTAAGAACATGAAAGAAAAATAACAAAAGCTCAGTTATCTTACTAGTACTTTCAATAAAGTTATTCTTCCAAATTTCCACAAAACATTCTAAATAATTTCTGGCAATGTCCACACTTATCTTGTTGAAGATTAATAACAGTTTGAGTCCAGGAGTGGTTTGAGAATAGCATTCTGGGTAGATTATGCCATCCTTCCTCCTTCTTGGGGTTGGACCAAGGTAGTATATCGCAAAGCCTAACTATTCTCTGTGGGATGAAACCAGCTAACTTACCGAAAGAGGATTGAGCATTCATTTCCTAGGCCACTAAATACTAGTGGGACTGCCCTTACCAGTTACTGTTCAAACACCCTGCCTAACTCCCATGTCCATTTCTACCTGCTGGGGGAAGAGTCAGCAGTGTCATAATTCAGAACCACTGAGGGAAGGGATTCTCCCAGCCGTGCCACAATTTCAGTCTGGGGAGGACTCAGTACGTGTTCAGGAAAACTAAGCAGCTGTGGTTATGAATATAAATTGGAAGGTGGGGAAAAAACGTTTTTCCAAATTAAGTCTATTATTTTTGTTTCCCACCTTTACTGGGTTTAGAAGAGGATGATAATGGTGAGAAAAAGTAAAATGTTGCTCTGGGATGGTCAGAGAAACTAATTAGTTGTTGAGCTTTACAGTTTTTGGCTGGCTTACCCTTCTCCTTTTGTTGTAGTACTAGGGATTAAATCTAGGGCCTTTGCACTGAGCTGCATCCCCAGTTCACTTCCCTCTTTCAAATAAATACAAAATTTTTTTTGATACAGGGTCTTATTAAGTCACTAAATCATCCAGGCTGGGATTGAATCTGCTAGTGTCCCAGAATACTGAATTAGCCTTTTATCTAACTGCTGGGCACATCACAGCTAAGTTCTCTTACTTCTAACTCATTTTTTTGCCATAAAATATTTTGCCTTACTGCTTCACTTCCCATCTATCCCTGCATCCAAACTCTCCTCAGTATGTCTGACTGACCCCACTGGCACAGCACAGTGCTGTGGTTGCACAAAAGTAGAAGCGTAGGAATGAACAGCAGTTAAACTATGATGTGGGAAATTTTCTTCCCACATAGGACAGTAAAGAGAAAGGTTATTTGTAAAAGTTATACTGATCATTATGTGCCTTCCTTTGACCAAGTTTATTCCCCATGTACTATGCTTTACAGCATTAAATATAAGAAATTTGTACCAAGATATGGTGGCACATGAGTCTTGGAGGTTTAGCAGACTGCAAACGAGAGACCAACCTGGACAATTTAGTGACTTAGCAAGACTCTGCCTCCAAGTAAAACTGAAGTAATTGTAGCTCAGTGCAAAGGCCCTGAATACAATCCCATGTACTACCAAAGTTACTTGTGTAACTTCAGGAATACCTGTGTTAACTGAATATATTTTTATACCTGTTAGCTGCAGAAATACTTTTACCTTTGTCAATGGCTTTCAATTGTCTTCCTGAAGATAGAGATCTGACATGAACTGTCCATTCTGTGACTACTGGTGTGTCCAAAGGCAGGTGAATGCCTTGGGCCAAATTTCTCCACGATATGGACCATTGTGTCAAAGTCAAGTTCAATTCTATCCCAGTTCAGTTCTAACGGTAATTGAGTTGAAGGTTTAAACTTCCGTATTTTTAAAAGCCATATAGATTTCTAGCACAAAAAGGAATCACTCTTTGTTTCAGAAACAATCTGTCACTCATCTATCTTAGGCCCTTCACCCAACCAACATATACTTGAATCTCTAAACTGAACTGGTTCCTGAATTTCTTCCAACTGGGAATAAATTGTGCTCCAACTAAACTTTTTGGCAGGGCTCTGTAGACTTCAATTGCTAGAACTGGAATGGCTACAAGCGTAGGTCTTGAGGTTGAGGCATGAATAAATTTAGTTAAAGCTATCTATATCTTAATTTCAAATGTTCTGGTAGCTTAAAATTCCTTTTGTGCTTCCTTTTCCTTTATTTTCTTCATAAAGTCAGAATGTACAGTTTATTCTGTTAGGAAGATGTTGTATTTGTGTTAAGAGAAAGGGACTTAAAATCAGATGCAGTGGTGTGTGCCTGCAATGCCAGTTCCACGGGGCACTGAGGCAGGAGGACTGTGTGATCAAATACAGCTTGGCTAACACAGGGAGACCACATCTCCAAAAAAAAAAAAAAAAATAGTGGTTCTAGAAAATATGGATGAGGGCTAGTAGGCTTAGCAGCAGCTACCTCTATCTTAAAGTTTAGGAACTCCATTGGGAATTAGTAATACTTTTTTAAGAGTTAAAATTGTTTTTGAATTAAAAAACATGTGGAGTGAACACATTTAAGAACAGAGCTACTGGTAACATGATAAATGGTTCTTATTTTAACTCTGTTAGAAGATAATGTTTTTAAGTGATGAGTTCAACTTACTGCTCTTCTTTAATACTACACAAAAATTTGGGTGGGAAGATAAAGAATATACTTTCAACCTTCAGTTCCAGGTCTTGTTATTCCAGTTAGTCTACTTGCTCTGGTTTCGCAATACAAGAAATACTGAAGTGATGCAGTGATAACACCCCCGTGGTGGAGCCTGATCCTGGGCATAACTGCCATCAAATTCTTGAATGAAATGTAAGTGGTTCTAAATTATAATACACTTCCATTCCAGAACTGTGAGTAGCCAATTCTTAGTTCGCAGAATGCAAGGTTTATACATACTCTATCCAGATCATAAGTCAAGAGAATTACATGAGATCATTCAGACAACTTTAACACAAGCTTGGGACCTTGTTGCACAACATGGGTAAAATTCTGAGCACTACAACTTGAGTGGGAATCTTGGAGAGAGTTTAAAGAGCCACAGTGATTATTAATAACCTTGACAAGTTGAAGAATTGGGCATATAATTATAGGACGAGCTTAATAAACAAAGACAGGGTAATTTAGAGGAAGAGAAAAAGAAAACAGTATAAACACAAGTGGCTTTGTAGAATAATGTGGGAATCAGTAAATCCTAAGTAAAACATGAATGAGCATATCGCGCAGTTGTTTTTATTTGTAAAAATAAAATCAGGAATTTGTAAATTACATGCAAGGATATATTGAAGAAAAAGGGCAACTATTCTATAGTCATTCATACATTTATTAAGCACTTGTGGGTGCTGGGATAAAATAGGAAAAATACAAGGCATCTATCTTTAGCCAGCATAAAATACATAGATACTAAGTTAAGTAGTCTTTAGTCTGTATTATGTAGCCACTTTCACAGCAAATAACCTGAGCTCCTTGTGGTATGGATCTTGTTCTTACATTTTGGATCCCATTTCTTGCCTACCACAATACTCATGATCAATGTACGTGGGTTAAAAGTAAAAATAGGGCCTTAAAGAGCTCAATTTTGTCTGACCATCAACTATGTCAATAGAAATCTGCATTTTTTTTTTCAAAGCTCAGTAAATTCCTGAGAACCTATTACACGTACAACAGTTCTCAACACACTGCATTGTGCATAAACAAATGTGGAAATGGACACAAACTGCACGTCGTGATAATTGGCGTGGATATCCTGACCGGGTGGACAGCCCTTCCTCAGGGAGTTTTTTCCTTTTTTAGCAGAAAGACAAAACGTTTGAGCAGAAGCCGGGACGAACACAGCAGCCCGCGCGTCCCGGGCTCGCCAGGGCAGGGCGGCGGGCGCGGCAGTCCGGCGCCCATCCTCGGCGCGGAGCCTCCGAGTGGACCGGGCGTCCCCCAGAGGAGAGGCCGGGCGCCACAGCTGTCCTCGGAGGCGGCAGCGGCCACAGTCCCGCGGCTGGGGCCGGCCCCTGGGCTCCCCACTGGGCAAGCGACCAGACAGGCCGAGGGGCGCGATCCGGACGCCCGGCGCGCCAGGCCCCCGACCGCGCCCAGCCGCCCGCCCGCAGCCCTGCCGCAACCCCGGCTTCGAGGCGCCCGCGCCCCTTTGTCGCGGGATCTCTTGGCCGAGCAGGCCGGACGCCCAGGCCTTGCGGTAGTCCCGCCCGCCGCGCCCCGCCCCCGCCGGCCCCGCCCCCGCCCCCGCTCTCAGCCCTCCCCCGCCCCGCCTCGCTTCCCCGACAATCTCTTCGCGCTCCGGGCCGGCACGCGCGCTGAACTCGGCCGCCGCTGCCGCCCGCCGCCGCTGCCGCCCGCCGTCGCCCGCCGCCGCCGCCGCCGCCGCCGCCGAGCGTTCCTCCGCTGCGCCGGGCTCCCAGCTTCGGGCCGGAACCGGAAGTCGGGGGGGCGGGGCCGGGGAGGCCAGGAGACCGAAAACGCGGCCGATCCTGGAGCTGGAGCCGGAGCCAGAGCTTGGACCAGAACTTGGCCGCCGCCTGCACCGCCGTCACCGCCGCCTCCCGCCGGCCTTTCCCGCGCTGTGCTGCCTCGGCCGCCACCTTCGCGAGCTCGGCCGCCTGTGGTCCGCGGACTTTGGGTGTCCGGGTTGAAGGTCGGTCCGGACGTCGGACCCAGTTTGGTTCCCGGACTGTCCGGGGCCGCCGCCGCCTCCTCGTCGCCGCAGCCTGGCGTTTTGTTCCGAGAGATCCGAGAGGCGAGCGGAGCTGACAGTGATTTTGACAGTGATTTAAACCCGCTTTTGTTATTGTTGGCTTTTCGTTGTTTGGTTTTGTGTGTTGTGCGTGTGTGTGGCGATTTTTCCCCCCGTGGTGCCTTTTTTTTTTTTATTGTTGTGCTTTTTTTTCTCTCCTTTTTTTTTTTTTTTCCCCAAACCCCGTGAACGTTTTTTTGCCCGGGGCTTCCGAATATGTTTTATGACGGTTGATTTTACACCAGGAGGTTTGTCTCCGAGGAAGACCCAGGGAACTGGATATCTAGCGAGAACTTCCTACGGCTTCCCCGGCGCCTCGGGAAAATGGGAGCTGCTGCAAAGTTGGCGTTTGCCGTCTTTCTTATCTCTTGTTCTTCAGGTAGGTGCGGGGAGCGCGGCGGCGGGGCTGCTGGTGGCCGCGGCTGTCGCCGCTGGCGGCCGCGGTTGCTGTTGGGTCTCCGTGAGCTCCAGTGCAGCCTGGGGAGGCTTCCCCGAGCTCCTCTGTTCTTACCCCAGGACTGATTGTAATCTGGAAACCTCCATGAATTTGTCTTGTTTTGAGTTGGGCTGACGAACTGATAAGAGTGCCGTGTTGTTGTGGAAGTGAGTAAGTCACGGTCTGGCCGTAACACAGGGTGACAGTGCTGGTTGGGTTGCAGTTAAGCCACAAATACCACAAGTGACAATTTATGCAAAGGTTGAGACCCAAAAAGAGTATTCTGAAATGTCATCTAGCGTAAGCGCCTCCAAAACAAGGGTGGCTTTTGTCATCTTCTAGTTTTCTGTGTAGACCTTCACCGGTGAATATCACGACATGAATCAAGTCGGCGGCTACTTAATTTTGATCGTGAGAAACAATACATCCTGTTAGCAATTTAATCTAACTCTCCTCTCACGTTGTCTTCAACTTCTTTGTCCAGCGGTGTTAAAAATAGTTGTTGTTGTTGGAGTATTAACTATAACCCAGTGCAGGAGAGGTATGCCGCTGTGTGCCGGTGAGGTGCTGCCTTCCAACCACCATTTGTGTGCTCTTTTCAGGCAAAGCTTTTGCTTACCTACGGAATACATATTTTAAACGCTTTGTATTGAAGCATTGTTTTCGGGTTAGTACAGCCTATGGGAAATCGATCTTATTGTTAAATATACCTTACTTAAGGATATAGTAGCTCGAGGTTGTAAGAATAAGCTGGGCATTTTCTATTTACATTTTTTTATTTCGTGAGGACATTCTGTGGCTGCAACCAGTGGTTGGAAAACTGTCTAGTCTTTTGTATTTGAAATCCTGTAAATGAACACAGTATTTAGCTGAAAGGTGTGCAGATGTGTCTTACAGAAGAGTTACTGTCATAGATGAAAGAGTTTAAAAGTCATGATGAATGTATGTATCATAAATATTCAATATTCAGTTACTAGGTTGTGAAATAGAATTATGGGAGGGGGGAGAGAATTGACAGGTTTCATGGCCATGTCTTTATCTCATTTGCCACAGGGAAATTAGAGGGTGGTAATCTTTTCTTTGTGTACCTTTGTGTGTGTGTGTGTGTATGTGTGTGTGTGCACGCGCGTGCGCGCGGGCTTGTGTCCACCCCCCCAGTCTTTTGTAATGTATAGAATTTTGCTGAATGGTACATTTCCTTGTGGTTAATAAATGGATAAAGTCTAGTCTTATGTCTGTAGTGGTATTGATCAGTTCCGGGTGGGCTCAGTGTGTTGTGAAATGGCGATCATTGCCAGAGATTAACCAAAAGAATCATGTCTGTTCAAATGGAAGAAGGAACATGCTTAAGGCAGGCTGACAGTTCTTTTTGTGCATGGTTTGGGGAGCAAGCTAAACAATGGTGTATCTGAAATGAACGAAGGCCTTGATAACAGAAAACATCTTGCTTTTGTGAAATGACTTAACCATCTAGTTTTGCTCGTTCCTATAGTATTCTGTCTCCTCTTTCCCTATATGTTCTGGCTGCTGAACTCCTCTGGTTCAGATCCCTTTTTCTGATCCCCTGCCCTGGAGGAGGAGGAGCATCATGGCTACTGACCAAAGGCTTGTGGACATTTTTCCCTTCCCAGCCCACCTGAGTCCCATTAATTGGTGAAGGAGGTTATTCTTGAGCAATCTTAAGGTATTACTTCTGGAAAAGCAGGCTGCTTCTGGAAAACTAGTCTGTTGCTACGGCTCTTTACAGCTTTTTCTGTTTGATTTGGAAGTAAAAAAATTGAGTGTTAGTTTCTCGTAGGATTATTTTCATTGGGCCAGGAGATTAATAGTGACAGTTTTGAAATAAAGCAATTTTGTTGCTATAGACTATATAGAAACCCCATTTATATCGAACTAATGTTAAGTATTATTGCATAGACTTTTAAAAATGAAATTCCATTGATCTATAAAATATGATCGTATTGAAGATAATTGAAATAATCTTAAAAGCCTCAATCCATATTTATACATGAAGGTTTTAGTACTTAAAATGTCTGATATTTTGGAAAGGCTTTGTTTAAGTACAGTGCACTCTAAGAAAGGATTATTGTGTTTCTGCTAATTGCTTTTTCTATGTAATGTGTAATCTGGCATGCTGGAACCAAGAGGGTGGCTATTTTCTTGGGAATTCAGAAATTTATCAGTTTGTCAGAGTTTTGTTTCTGGATATATGTTTATTTCAAATGGGAAACTGGCAAAACATTTATTTTAGGTATTAAGGATGGATGTTTACTGTGTTCTTTAGTAATTTTGGGGCTTTGAGTTTTTTCAGTTTTCATTCTATGTTATGTATTCTGGAAACTGATTATGCAGACCATTCTTGTAAGATATGGCCAAATGTAATTTTCTTCAGTCTTATTCTAGATAAAACATTTGAGTTTTGCCCTCATCCTGGAATGCTGTTAGAGTCTCTTTGATTTTGAATTTTTTATTCCTTTTATCCTTCCTCAGATTCTGTTTCAAAACAAATCTGCCTCTCAGTTTTTTTTAAGAATCGTGGTTAATTTGTTTTTCATGGATTGTTAAAATGTGAGATGAATTTGATGCGAAGGAGCACTTAGGTTTATCTATCTAGAGTGATGCAGGTATTGTGGCATTTGAGTTGCATTGAAGTTGAGAATTCATTTGGATTCTGTGGGAGCTAAAGCTGTGTGATTAATACATTTGATGGAATAAGAAATGGAGATGTAGTAATTATATTTTCATCAGTTCTGCAGTACCATGCATTTGGTGCACATGTGGGTACGAGTTTGTGTACATTTGGAGGGAAAGTTGGCATTACAGAGAATCTTCTGGGACTCGTCTGAACTTTGGCTAACAAACATATATATTAAGTGCTTTGTTTTCTAAAAGGCATCATCTCTTAAGTGTTGCTTGTGATCGAGTCCAAATACAGTACAGTATGTTGAAACTTGCAGACCAGAAAAATAAAAACAACATCCCCAATTTCATTTTGAAATTTTTCCTATTTATGTTGTAAGTCATTAGTTCTGAAGCTGAGGTGTTTCGTCCCTCACTTGCGGGAACACTTGGAGACATTTTTGGTGATCTTGGATGGGGGGTGGGGAGGGTTGTTCACTGCTGGCACCTAGTGGGTAGAGGACAGGTAGGAATGAGGCTGCAACTCACAGTGTACAGGACAGCCTTCACAGGAAAGAATCATTTGGCTCAAGATGTCAGTAGTGTTCAGATTGAGGAATCATGTTTTATAGTTTTCATTTTTGTTATTTTTTATTTTTATTAATACTTGTTCATAGTACATAGTGATCACATTCCTTGTGGTGACTTGGTGCATGTGCATGACACATCTCAGTTCTTTTGTCATTTCCCCACCTTCCCCTAAACTTTTTATAAAAAGCTTAGTGTATTAGTAATGTGGCTGCATCCCTTGTCCCCCAAAGTTAATATCTAAATTTTCTCAATCATAGCATTGATCTTTAGGTGACTTTGTATTGAATGGGTTTATATTTTCTTTATCTTTTAAAAATTAGAATATGAGTAAAGCACTGAAACAGACTATAGTCATATATATATTTCATCCTATCCTTTTTAATAAATATTTTTGCTATTATGAATAAACTATCCAGTTACCTGTTTTGATGGCATGTTCATGAAGACTACATGTTGATAGATATGATGTATCATTTAATTATATTTGCTTTTGATCTAGTATTTTCTCTACTACATATATTTTTATTTCTTTCAGGGATCTTCCTTTTGTCCTTACTGAAAACAATGGGTTGAGTAGCCATGAGGACTGTATATATGTGATGTGTGTGTTTAACCTGGTGCCTAAAAGTTTTACATCATATAGAAGAAAATATGTTCACTATTATGTGTTCCCTGAATGGTTGCAAAGTATAAATTGATTTAAATTTTTTTCTTTTGTCTAGTTAACTTTAGTCTCAAGGCACTTTTCTTAATTATTGAGAAGCATTAGCTGGGTTTTGATTACCATTAAAATCATTTAGGGTTCACTAAGTTGTAGTCTCTGACCAAAGGAATTTTATGAATACCCATGCTCTTCTAAAAGGTTAAATTTTGATTATAATAAATGCCTTATTTTATACTCTATATTTAAAAAAGTTAACTCAGCCAGCCAGTATGAGAGGTACAGTGAAACTCTTAAAAGTAAGTAGCACTTTACCACTGAAGAAAATCCTGAAGTCACTCTCATAGAAATATGCAAATCAGCCTCATCCTGTCTTTGTAAAACACCTCCGTATGGCACTATTGACATTTTTACCTTTTGGGTCCACCAGCCCCAGTGTTTGAAGGAAATGATGCATAATTAAACTGAATAGATGTAATAATCTCTGAATTGTTTCTTCAGACTTGAAGACCATTTTGTTACAATTTTACTTTCATAAGTACTCCTCTTTCTCATTTTGATGTCTTATAAATCAGTGATTTAGATTTGTCTTTTCATTCTCCCTTGTTTCCACTTGTCATAGTGTCCATAAGATCATCTGGTTAGTTAGTTGGTGACATTTGCTTCTAGAGCCAGTGGTACTACATCTTTATTCTTTATGTTGTAAACCTCATCATCTCTTTCATTTCCTTTCATTATAATTCCCATTACATTTTCTTCCTTTGTCTTCTGCTTTTCTCCCCTCTCTTCCTTTTGTATGTCCTTTTTTTTTTTGAGACAGAGTCTCACTTTGTAGTTCAGGCTGGCCCTGAGCTCACTGTGTAGCCCAGGCAAGCCTCGAACTCAGCAATCCTCCTGCCTCTGCCTCCCGAGTGCTGGATTACAGGCATGAGCCACCATGCCCGGCACTGTGGTATGTGCTATTGATTGCTGGTGGGCGTGAGTCACCATGCCCAGCATTGTATGCTGTTACTGAGATCTAACTCAGGACCTTGCACTTGTGAGGCAGGTGCTGGAACCACTAAGCTAAATCTCTGGCTCTTGTATGTCCTTTTACTTACAGGCTGCTTGCGTGTGGAACCTGATTATGGCTAAGCATCATGGGTGCCCAAAAGAGGACTCACTTAGGTTCGATGGAATGGATTGCATTTGGATACTTGAGCGTTGACCAATCTTTGCCATGTTTTTCATTTGATGGTTTCTGAAGTGCCACATATATATATATATATATTTGGGAGTAGTGTTGTTCTCAATGGCCTGAACTTTAGATCACTCTTATTTACTTACGCATAGTCAGGTTTTCCTGAACTCTTTGCTGCTTTAAAGACTTTTATTATTCATTCATCATTCTCTGTGAACCAAAATTTGACCAGACCTGAGACTGTATTTATCTCCACTGAAGAACCCACATTAGACATCTTCAGCAGTAGATTTAATTCTCTTAGGTTATAACAGTCATGTCTAGATGGAACATTGATTTCAAATTGACTATTGAACTTGAAAGTTCCAGGAATAGTGTATAGGAGAGGAATGCAAGAAAACTGTTGCACTGTATATTGCAGTTAACTTTTTGTTATTCTCCAGATGGATTTCTGTTTGTCACTTCCATATACCCAATTCCTCTATCTAATGGTCAGATTTTGTTTAATGAGGGAACTTAATGGAAATGTCTTGTCTGTGTGATTGAATTTCACAAACTGCCAGAATGGTGGGCTTAGGGGAAAGAATTGGGAGATTCTTATGGATAGTGACCACATGGTGGTCAGTAGACTTGGGTTCTGGTGCTAGTAGTGCTGCCATGTAACTCAACTGCCATTTTCTTTTTACCTGTTACTGTAGCTAGTACCTTGTCACTACTTCTTTACAATCATTCCGTTTACCTACCAGAATAACCTCATTAAAAATCTGAATGTCATTCTTGAGTAAAGGCTTCACTGACTCTGAGTCACCTTTAGTGTAGAATCTTTAGTCATAGAATGAAATACAAAGTCCTTCATAATTTGGTTCCTGCCTAGGTTCTCTAACCTGTTGGTATGGTTGTTAAGAGACCAGACTCTAGAGTTACACTTCTCTGGTTTGAATCTTGGCTTTACAACTTAACTTTGACCAAATTCAATTCATCTTTAAGTGCCTTATTTTCTTATGGGAGTGGGAATGTTAAGCGTATACGTCAGAGTAGTGTGAAAATTAAATGGCACATAAGTGTGAGATACTTTGTTGCTGCTCCTCTTCAGGATGAATTCTATATTTTAGTCATACAAATGCAAATTGCAGTTTCTTGAATTTGTCATCCATTATTGTGTATCAGTATGGTGCCTGTATATTTTTTCTTCCTCTTCCTGCTCAAGTCCTGCTATTCTTTAGACTAAGAAGTACAGTATTACCTTTTTAGAGATACTTTCTCTACTATCTAACCAAGATTGAGTTGCTTTCTGTTCACCTAACACCTTATAAGTGACCTTCATTTCAGTAATTGCAAATGTTTACTGTCTTATTTCTACATTTGTACAGATATTTACTGTTTCTGCTCTTAGAAGACATCTTCCCTTTATCTGTAGGCCCATTGCTAGAACCTCGTTCATATTAGATGCTCAGCAAATGTTTATTATATGAATGAAAGGAAATTATTTCACTTTTCTGGATTACAGATCTCCTCTTATGTTAATAAGTTATGAATTTTGATTTGATGATCTCTGAGTTTTTTTCTGTTCTCAAAGGTTTTTAATTCTGTAATTTTAGGATTAGAATTCAGCAGTGACATTTTAATTAGGAAAATTTTTTTGGCTGTAATGCTGATATCCTTAGGTTCTATTCACTTTTTTAGAATAGGCCCTATCTATTGTTGTTAGACTAAGTCTTTTATATAATTTGAATTGTACATTTAGAGGTGATTTTAGATGTCTTCAGGTACAGTAGCTTTCATACTTCTTGATCATGACCCACAATAAGAATTGCACATTTATCATGACATTGTATTTTAGGTATCTATGTATTGGACTATTTACTCTATGTGCAGACCCTTATTTATTTTTATATTCTATTTCATTTTTGGAATGTTGGTTAGGACACATTAATTGATTGAATAACCAAGTATTGGATTGAAAACTCCTAAAATACACTGATTTCATTCAATAATCTCTTATTCTTTCTACCTAGTACCTCTGACTGGAGAAAGAATATGTGCAGTTAAAAATATATGCACTAAAAAAACTTGTGAACTGAAAATATGCTCATTAATCAATCTGTTATATGTATCTAGATATGAAATACAGGAAAAACTGGTCCCAGGGCATTACTTAGATCTAGTCTGGCTGAATTCTTCTCTTTTGAATTAATTGCATAAATTAAGCACAGAAAAGATGCTGAAACAGAATTAGATTGTAATTTTGGAGAGCTTGGACTTCTTCACATAGAAAAGACTTATTGGGGAAGATAGATCCTAATACAGGGGAAGAAGTCTTAGTAGGAAGCTAAGAAGGATGATTCATCTTAATGTGAAGGAAAAGGCACAAAATAGCATGTGGAATACAAAGGCCAATTGCAGGTAAATGTCACCATGGTTAGAAAGCAAGTTGGGATGGAGGAGTTTTAACCTAATTTGAGGAAGAGAATTGTGTGAAGAGATACTTACAATGTTTGAGGAGATAGGACAGCATTAGTAGAGGGGATTAAAACTGAGAGGAGGTAGCAGTGGATAATATGGATCTTGATGGCTGTCCTAAATCATATATGTGGAATATAGGACAGAAAAGCAATTTGTACATTAAGGTAGATAATAATATTAAATTAAAGTTGGTAAAGAAATAAGGCAGAAGAAAATAGAAAGTGCCATCATAATTAATAAGTGTACAGATACATAAGGATTAAGATGATACACATAAATAAAAACACATGTAGGTTTGGAAAAGTAAAAATATGTAAAAATAAAAACATGAAATTCCTATAGAAAGGAAAGATACTGATGGATGTGTCTCTGTTGTGAGGTCTAAAGAATACTGAGCATTATTGCTCAATATGCTGGTTATAATTAAATAATGATCAAATTTCAAAAATTACTCAGACTGATTATGTTCTCTTAAATCTATATGAGGATATATCCTTACAGTACATTAGATATAAAGAGATGTCCTATAGAAATAGATTTAGATACTTTTCTGAACTTGGTATGCACGGACCATGACTGAGGCCTAAACCTTTGAGTGATCATTTTTTAGACTAGATACAAGCAGTTTTTCTTTGGCTGTATTCATGCTAGGAATCACTTTACTCCTAATGTTATTGAAGCTAGTCAGTGTAAAACAAAAAGATAGTTATTCGATAGAAAGACTAGCTATGGAAAGGTGTGCCTTATGAAAAATTTTCAAAATTAGCTTGATTTAGGCAGAGACTTTATGAACAAAACCTCTATAGCATGAGAATTAGCAGGAAGAATCAACAAGTTGGATCTCATCCTACTAAAAAGCTTCTGTACAGCAAAAGAAACCACTGGCACCACTACAAGACAATCAACAACATGGGAAAAAATCTTTTACTAGCTGTTTGTTAGACAAATGGCTACTATCTACAATATATAAAGAACTTAAATCAGTCCCCCCAAGTTTAAAGACCCAATTCAAGAATGGGCATCTGAAATGAACAGACACTTCTCAGAGGCAGAAGTCAAAGCAGCCAAGAAGCATATGAAGAAATGTTCAACATCACTGGTCATTCGAGAGATACAGATGAAAACAACACTGAGATTTCATCTCACTCCACAAAAAATGGCTGCTGTTGTGAAATCAACCAACAATAAATGCTGGTGAGGCTGTGAGGAGAAAGGAACCCTGCTCCACAGTTGATGGGATTGTAGATTTGTACAACCACTGTAGAGATCAGTGTGGAGATTCCTCAGAAAACTAGGATTGGAGGTTCCATTTGACCCTGCCATTCCCCTGCTAGGAACATATATACCCAAAGGAATTCAAAGAATCATATTGTAAAGACACATGTACAACCATGTTCATAGCAGCTCAGTTTGTGATAGCCCAATCTTGGAAACAACCCAGATGCCCATCAACTGGAGAGTGGATAAAGAAGATGTGGGTTTTTTAAAAATATAAAATGGAGTATTAGTCTGCCATAAAGAATGTCAAGTTTCATTCATTTATGTGCAAATGGATATACCTTGAGGACACACTAATAAGTGAAACAAATAGATCACAGATAGGTAAATACCGTATCTTTTCTCTGGTATGAGAACCTATCGATGTAAATGAGCTTTATAATGTATGATAGATTTTTGAAATATTCAAAGGGAATGTGGTGGGGGAATTTAATGAGGGGAAAGAATATGATTTGGAAAGAAAAAGAAATAGCATGTATATAAGGGGTTGGGGGTGGGTAGGGATATGGGTAAAAATGAGAATGAACTTGTGTCATGTACTGGTACAAATTCCCCAATGTTGAATGTGATTGTGAGCTGTTTATAAAGTGTACCAATAGAGAATTCAATTAAAAAATTAGCCAACCCTTACATATTAAAAGTAAGCTTATTTATAAAACTTGGGCGATTTTTCCTACTTATGATTACCATCTTTAAAGTTTACATTTTATAGAAATGAGAGTATTAGGAAAAATCTGTTCTTCACATCTTTTTTCTTTGAGACAGGATTTCATTTTGTAGTTCAGGCTGGCCCTGAGCACACTAGGTAGCCCAGGCAATCCTTGAACTCAGCAATCTTCCTGCCTCTGCCTCCCGAGCGCTGGAATTACATGCATGAGCCACCACGCCTGGCACTGTGGTATGTGGTACTGATTGCTGTGGTGGACATGATTCTCCACACCCGGTATTGTTATATGTGGTCACTGGCTTGAACTCAGGACCTTGTGCTTGCTAGGCTGGCACAGGAACCACTGAGCTAAATCTCTGGCCCCCTGTTCTTCACATCTTTATAATGATATGTGATAAATCATGTTTGTTTCAAGGGATTTCAAGACAGAAGCAAAGAGCAAATTATGAGAATCTAGCAAATTTCTGAGACTCTTAATTAATTTTTTAGATTTGCAAACAAAGACGTATGAAATGAAATAATGTCATGTAACACAGTAGCTGGTCCAGAGTAACTTTCACATACAACCATCAATCTTTAACTGTAACTTAAAAGGATATGATATGTAAGACATTAAAAATATAGATTTAGTTCTGGGGAGATATTTTTATATGTGCAGGTATAATACTTAGCAGTTAATGTGGAATAATGTAACTAAATTACAGAGCCCAACGAAATAGAGCAAATAAGAGCCAGGAGAAAAATGGACTGTTCACATTGTGTGGTTTAGAGGACTCACTGTGCTGTATGCTTTAGAGAATCATAAGAATGGATTTTCATCTCTGTTTATTTACTGGAATTTTATGTATTTTTTTGGACAACTCCACTTAAATTTTAGATGTTGTAAAACTTTTATGTAAAGTTTTGAAAGATTCTCGTCTGTTTTTAGATGCTAACTATAAGCCATTCTCCTACTTCCTACTGACTTCTCTTTGACTTTTGACAGTCATATTTAACTGATCTTTGAAGAGGATGAAATAGGTCTTTGTTCATTTAACAGATAGTGGAATATGTGCCGGACTGTGCTAAGTGCTTAGGGAGTTGCAGTAAAATGACATAATTATTCTCTTACAGGGGCTGTAGTCATAAAGTGAGAATTCAAATGGATCAAAAATTACGGATTGCTATATATGCTGACTAACAGGATCCTAAAAGGATAATTTTTGCTTCATAGTCACATAGTCTCTAGTTATTTGCCTTATTTATCAACTTGTTTTTTGTCTTTTCAACTACTAGAGTGCAAGGGGTATTGGAGAGAGGTTGTGGGTAGCTGACCTGCTTATTACCACAGTACTCCTTGAACATAGCAGTCTCTGGCATACAGTAGAAGCTCAGTAAAGATTTAACTGGCTGCCTGAAAAAATTAATGTAGATGGTACTGTACTGGAGAGATAGAAGCATGATTGTGTAGGGCTTTGATCTAATAGGAAAAGGAGTTAGAATAAAATGCAAGGAGGAACTAAATTTGAGTTATACTTAAGATCACTTTGAAAACTATCAGAAAGATACATAAGTATTTAGGGGTAGAGAGATGAGGCCAGTTATCAGCCCTTTTGCATTATTGTAAGTACCGAGACACTCCAAAGTCCCTTCTAACTTTGCATTCCATGCTTTCCAGTCTCCCTTTAGTTTTTTTTTTTTTTTTTTCCAGTACCAGGGATTGAACTCAAGCCTTTGTGTGTCTCAGGTTGGCACGGTACCACTTGAGCTAAATCCCCAGCCCTTCCCTTTAGTATTTTTAAGTCACATTTTTTCCTGCTAGTTGTTACTTTAAAAAAACAAGCTTTTCAACATGAGAGCTTCAAATACGTGTCAAACAACAAAATCTAAAAATAAATGATAAAACACAAGCTAGCGGTTACGGCATTTTTATGAGAAATTCCTATCTATATTTTGTACTTTTGCAAGTTTATATTCTTTGTATTCAAATATCCCTATTTCTGAAAGTTGGGTATTGCATCTTTCAAATACCTATTTGTTTAATAAGATCACCTACTACTACTTTATTGTTTGAAACATATAATATGATATACATTAAGATGTAGACATTCTTAGGAATTTAACTTTTCAGGTTGCCCAAATCTTACAAGAAAGGCTGAAAGGATAAGCAGTTACTACTTTGGGCGGTTGGCTTTATTCAGAGGTACACCCTCTAACTGTAGGTAGTCAGCTTGATATTTTTATCTGGAAAGACTGCAGGGATCTCTTGTTGGTGATGGTGGTAGTGGGGAATTGGTGCTTGATGCAAGGAAATGAGCTCTTTATGATAGCAGCTCAGCACCAGCGCCTTTGCTCGGAAGAAATACACTGTTACAGGAAGGTGAAGTCAGAAAATATATTAAATTTTACTGAATTAAAAATATAATGATGGTTTTGCCCTTTTTCATTTTGTTCTATCTGGGCTCCTTCATTTTGGAAGTAGGTAAAGCTAACTCTTTGGTAATCCATCTTCTACAGAAAAGTACAGTTTCACCGTACAAATGTTATGAGACCATCTATTTGTTATTAGGTTACATAAAATTAAATGGATGGTAGGCTTTTTTGTTATCTGGTAGGTAAGTCTCATACAGCATACCTACTGTAGAGTTCTCAATTTTTACTTGTTTGAACTTGTACAAGTATTCTGTAAAGTGATGTGAGAAGTCAGAGTACAAAAGAATGGTGAATAAATAATGACTAAGTAGTTTTTAGATAATAATTTACACAAAATGGGCATGATAAATAGGAAAACAATTTAGTTAGCAGGTATTCAGAAATAGAATAAAACACCTTACTAAGTGACTGGAAAAAAAAAAGTTTCAATCACTACTGACCATCCTTTTTAAGTATTATATAACAGATCTTAGCTGCTAATCTTTTATTTTTTCCTTTGTTCCTTAATATAGATAAATCTGCTTGGGTATTGAATTCGGAAATTAATTGCTAATTATATTTTTTGTTAAAATGTACATAGAAGATTGCTTATTAGCTGAGAAGGCTAGGCATAATAGAGGCAATTAAATTAGCAGGTTTTGACTACTGAGAGGGTCTGTTTTCTCTAGTCACTTCCTTTATCAGAATGAGGAATGAGTCTTAAGAATAAACTACTCAAGCTGATCCTTACTTCTGAAGATTGAAGTAAAAGGTTGGGGTAAGAGAAAAGTATAGTTAGATTATTTTCTACTTAAGTCAGGAAAGCATAGTTTAATCTTTTATCTACAGGTCTTTTCCTTCTGTGACCCAAGAATATCCTCTTATCAAGAACTGTAGTTTCCAGTCAGAGAATATATATTTAACAGCTCTAGTTTAAATAGTTCTTTTAAAAATAATCAATAGCTAGTCTTATATCTATGCTATGAAAGTAAATCAACTCACTAAGGCAGAGAATAGAAGAGTAGATTACCCTAGTCATATATAGAATTTTCTGCCATTGGAACATGTGATTTACCAATAAGAAAGAATAGTTAATAGAGATAAAAATTAATATTGTTGGTACAAATATACCTGTTTGTTGAAAGAAATGATTTTGTAAAACATAACACTATAAAATTTCCTTTTTCTTCAAATTCAGTAATTAATTATACATTTTTGGAGGGAGACAAACTCTTGTTGTATAATCAAGATGGGATATAAACTCACTAAGTAGTTTAGGCTGGCCTTGAACTGATGGTGACCCTCCTGTATCAGCTTCCCAAATGCAGGGATTACAGGTATGCCCCACCAGGCCTGGCGGATTATACAGTTCTCAGACTGGTATATTAGAGCAGATGTTCTACAAAGAGAAAATTGAGTGTTAGGTCTCTCTCTTCTGTGGTGTGTTACATTGTATGAATTTAGAGATTCTGTCACTTTAGTTTCATCATCTATAAAGTGGGATTTATAATGTTCATTTTATAAGATTATAGTGAGGCTCCGTTGAGGATCCAAGGCTATACATATAAGCCCAAGCACACTCATACACATATGCACATCACACTTTTAATTTTTTTTTTTTTTTTTTTTTGAGACAGGGTCTCGCTTTGTAGTTCAGGCTGGCCCTGAGTTCACTATGTAGCCCAGGCAAGCCTTGAACTCAGCAATCCTCCCGTCTCTGCCTCCCGAGTGCTGGAATTACAGGCATGAGCCACCACACCCAGCCACACTTTTAAAATTTTGAAATAGTATGCCATTTATGTGTATCTAACAGTGATGTGTTTAAGGGCCACAGCAAGAACAGTAAGAATGGTTCAAGTAAAACTATGACAACACTTCTAATGCAGAATTTGTAATTTTTAATTCATAGGCATTTATCTTTAAATTCAGTGAAAAAAGGCCTTACTTCCATAAGCAACTGAATATACAATGTTAGAAGAAGTTTTATTCTTTGCACTGATTTTAAAGGTGTTACTTGATATAGGGCTTCTCACTATCCTCATCTTTCGCTCTTTTGGCTTTTTGGTAGTTCCTACTACAAACCAATTGCTTTTTATTATGTTTTTTTTCCCCTGCATGTCTTATGTATATGTTTATAAAAGGAACCATAATTGATGTATTCACTGTAGGCCCACCAGTGTTTAGCACACAGTGGGTGCTTTACAAATATTTGAGTGAATATTGGATGCTTTTAGGTGTTCAGGAGAGGGGTTTGCAAATTTCTTCTTGTAAAGGGCCAGATAGTAAATATTGCAGATAGCCTTCTGCAGTTACTTAACTCTGCCAGTTTTAACACAGAATCATTGAGAATACGTGAATGAGTTAATGCAGTTGTATTCCAGTAAACATTATTTGCATACATCAGAACTTGAATTTGTGTAGTTTTACATGTCACCAAATATTAATATTTTAATTATTTTTCACCTGTTTATAAATGTAAAACCATTCTTCAGGGGTGGTATCAAAATAGGGTATTTGCTAGATCTGACCTTTGTGCAGTAGATTGACAGTCTCTTGGCCATTGCATAGGTGGCACCCCATCCTTCAGTTTACAAGTTCTGAAAACTGTCTTTGGAACCTAGGAAACATTTCTTATAAAATCATTATAGTACATGTTGGTTAAATTCCCAGTTCAATCCAAGGACATTTTTATCTCCTATGTTGTATCCCAGCAGTACAGTAAAACGTTACCCTCAGGAATAACATTGTCTGAAAGGGAAAATGAGTTTAGTATTCTTACTTCGATGAGAAGAATCATAGACTTTTCCTTATATTATCAGAATTGCCTTCTGTCTTCAGGGCTTTGCATCCTAGGGAGTTTTAGGAGCTAATGTGACATGGAGATTGTGAGCCTAAGAAGCACCTCATGTGTGTGACATGGAAGGAGAAAGTCTGGGACAGAGAAGAAAGTCTAGAAGAGAGAAGAAAATAAAGTAGTTTTCTGTACAAACTGCATGTCACGACCCAAGAAGTCAATGTAGGGGTCAACATTAACAAAAGAAGGAAAGAAAATAGAAAATATCAGAATGAATTACACATAGAGTATTGTTGGTGAAGCTTCATTTGTGTGTGTGACTGTATGTGGTTATGGACTGAGTTACAGTGAAAAACACATTTCTTACTGTAGTTTGTGGTCAGAAAAGTTGAAAAGCCTGCCTTATAAGCGTTTGAGATTCTGATCTTGAGAAATATATTTACCCAAAGGAATCCTCTAGATTGCCTATTACAGTGTGTTTCTGATATGAAGCTTCTTTTTTGGGTAGTTACCTTTTTTTTACAGATGAGAAAACAGGGTCATCCAGCTAATAAACTTCACAACAGAGGCTCATCTTATTTTAGCATCTGTGTTCCCTCCACTGTGCGGTGTCTGCTTTGTGTTTTGGAGTACAAAATCACCCTACTTGGTGGCATCCTACCAGATTATTTGACGATGCGTAGGCTTCAGTGATAGGCAGAATCACTGGAAAGGTGAAGAAAATGGTTAGGAGTAAAGAATGATACACTGTATAAGAGAGGAGGGACTTTGCCTTTATTTATTTATTTATTTTCTTTGTTGTACTGCCTTTGCCCCAACAGTTCTTATCAGCAGTTGGGGTCTTAACTCATGCTAGAAATAGCAGCGAATTGAGGATGAGGTTTAGTGAGGAAGAGTAATATAATCATCTCTTCAGCTGAAAGGGGAGTGAGATCAGAAACCCAAGTAGCAGGGCCAGCTGGCCACCCAGATGGGTTGACTGTTCCCAGGTGGCAATTTACAAGTGGGTGTAGGTAAAACAGAGCCTGCTATTAAATTGTGTTACAAGCAGAAGTCTTGGCTTTGGAGGTTGGTAGCTTTGATATGCTAATTGAAAGTAGTTCCTTTTAAAGTTACATTAAAGGAAATCCTCTCTAGAGCAACACTTGGTTAGACCAGAGTCAGTTACCAATTTTAAGTCTTAAAAATCATAATAATGTACATATCTTGAAGAGAGTTCTGTCTCTTTATATAAGTTAGCAAACATGGTGAACATTAATTTATGCTGATTCTGATCTCTGACTTGATTTGGAATTGTCTTGGGAAGTAAAAGAATGATAGGCTATCTTTTCTTCACTAGAAAAGTAACTAAACCATAGCAGATACCTGGTTACTGTAATTGAGTGGAAATGTAACAGGTCCTTAGAAAATATATTTTATGTTTTTGTGCTAGCATTGGAGTCCTACTTATGTGAGAATTACTAATGAAAATTCCTAATTCATATGGAATGAGTTTTTTTTTTTTTCTTTAAGATAGGGTCTCTCTTTTGTAGTTCAGGCTGGCCCTGAGCTCACTAGGTACCCCAGGCAAGCCTTGAGCTCAGCAATCCTCCTGCCTCTGCCTCCTGAGTACTGGGATTACAAATGTGAGCTACCACGGCCCTGTGGTATGTGGTACTGATTGCTGGTGGGCATGAGTCACCACACCCAGCATTGTGGTATGTAGTTACCCGGAATTGAATCAGGGACCTTGCCCTTGCTAGGCAGGTGCTGGAACCACTGAGCTAAATCTCTGGTTCTAGAATGTGTTTTAACTAGTAGTACGTGAAGTCTTATCAGTACCTCATATCTTTTAGCCTCATCACTTGCTCCACTTTACTGATGGTGAACCTTTTAGAGCTTTCAGTGATATAAACAGCCTGCTGTGGTATGGGTGCCCTAGATTTGCCACCACTGCCCTACCTTATTGCTTAGCATTTTGGGTCATAATTGCTTGTTAATATGTTTGCCTACCAGCTGATTCTTAAGTTCTTTCAGTTTTTCAGTGTGAAGTTAGGGTTCAGGGTAGGTTAAGAGTATTTGAGCCAGACTGTCTGCCAGAAAAGGCTCTGGCAAAGCAATATGATAGTGACATCTACTTTAGACAGTTGTTACAGCTCTAAGTTGCTATAAAGTCCTTTGAATTTCTCACATGTTGAATTTTAAAAAGTCCTTTAAATTTATCACATGTTGTATTCTAAATAGTTCAATAGATATTATTGATATTGTTTGTTATTGCCTACCAGTATCTACCTGTAAACTGTTCACTGAATAAGAGCAAGTTAAAATGTTACAGTTCTAATATGGAATGCCCTTCAGCATTCTCATGTATGCAGAACCTGGTTGGTTTATGAGAGCATGGCTGCTGACTTACTCTTGGGAGATGGGGCCTGATTAGAGGTGAGTCACTGGAGGTGTGGTCTGAAAGGGTTTATCTCCTCCCTTCTCTCTTTGCTATGTGGCAAGAGCAGCTTTCCTCCATGGAAGGGCCCTGAACCACGCTGTTATTCCTGAGCCAGCCAACAATGGACTGAAACTTCTGAAATCATCAGCCAAAACTTCTTTTCGTATAAGTTGTGGGCATCAGGTATTGTGTCTGGGGATGAGAAAGTGACTAAGACACATGTAGGGAATTTAAAGCTGAGGGTATTCAAGTCTGTTTAGTGAGAAATTATACTCTTGCAATTAGCCATACTGTTTTGTTTAGGATGCATATAATATTCATAGTATTTATTTGACTGGATTAATTTAGAAAGTCAGTTGGTTTTCAGTGAAGAATTTTCAGTTATGCAGTTTAGTGGTAGTAGTACTACTAGTATAGGATTTAGGGGGAGTTTTTTCAGAAAGTCATAGAATGGACTAGTAGTGTATATTAATAATATACTCCCAAATAAGAATACCTTGAAACTTTCCATTCCGAATGAAATGAAGGGGAGTGAGTGTGTTAGAAGAAAATCTGAAATTTCCAAAAGTGTATTTGTTTTTATTTTCTCAGTATACCAGCATTTTTTTTTTTTTTTTTTTTTGAGACAGGGTCTCGCTTTGTAGTTCAGGCTGGCCCTCACTCACTGTGTAGCCCAGGCAAGCCTGGAACTCAGCAATCCTCCTGTCTCTGCCTCCCGAGTGCTGGGATTACAGGCATGAGCCACCATGCCCCGCACTGTAGTATATGGTATTGATGGCTGGTGGGCGTGAGCCACCACACCCACCATTGTATGTGGTTACCGGGATTGAACTCAGGGCCTTGCGCTTGCGAGGCAGGCGCTGGAACCACTGAGCTAAATCTCCTGTCCCCAGTATACCAGCATTTTTTTTTTTTTTTTTTT
>PVIC010014968.1:0-11710 GCA_004025085.1 Thryonomys swinderianus
GTCTGGCAGACACGTGAACTACTTCTGAAATTTGTTCATGTCTCCAAGTGCTCATAATACAAGATCCGTTCATATCTGTGAAAGTTTGCAATTTGAATGCTCATATGTTGGGGACTCATTATAACATAAATGATTTTAGTGAGAATAAAAATTGTACTATTCATAAAGAAAATAATTACTAAAAAGCATTGTTTCTTTTTATCTTATCCATTTTCAACTTATATTCTGCATATATGTTCATGGATATAAAAGAATAATATAGTAGTACATATAAATAATTTACATAAATAAATACATAAGTTTATTCAGGGTTTTTTTCAAGTTAATGGGCTATGCAGTCACAAACATCCAGAAGACTGATATAAATTAACTCATTTATAGACTCTCCACTCCAAAGAGTCATCTCTCTCATTCATTCAATAAATAAATACCCAATACACACAAATAAGGTTTTAATGATTACTGATTGCATGTATGTTCTAAAGGATCAATTTAATGGTGATTGGATTTTGTAAGCTCTATTTAAAACTATGAATGGTTTATCCCACAGAAGGAAAAAGTTATCTTCTAGGTTGGCTTGCGTCGCTGTGCTGCTGACCGGAGCCAAGTCTGGGCCGTCCAGCAGAGCACTGGGTGAGCATTCACTGCACCCCTATGCACGGGGAAGGACCAGGCCACGGAGAGCACGCTATGCTACAGCCGGATCTTTACAGGGCACCCGGCTGGAGGGCTGCTGCGGACAAGGGCTCCTCCGGCCGTCTCCAGGGAGTACTGCCGGGAACTGTCAACGCCCAACCAGGAGGCTGCGCACAACGTTGCTGCACTTTTCTGTGAAAGATCTCTAGCCCTTTCTGTAGGGAAAGAGTTTCTGCAACTCTTACCATGGAAACAGTTCTTACAAATTTCTCTCTTGTCAAACCATTTCTATGACTCTGCTAAGTCCTACTGTATGTAATCTGTAGTTCAAAGCACTTCCAGCGAGAAAACCAATCGAAGGGAATGGTTTGACTCTTTTTTTTTTTTTTTTTTTTTGCGGTACTGGGGATCAAACTCCGGCCCTTGTGTGTCCACAGTTGGCGCAGTGCCACTTGAGCTAAATCCCCAGCCCGAGGTTTGACTCTTATTTAAGAAGTAGAGATTGCTTTCTCTGAATGAGAAAGAACCCGGGGGAGAATTGTACTTTCAGGATAGAGTAATATGCATTTTTCTCTCCCCCTAGTTTTGACGTAGGAAGGTCAGTGAAAGGGTGAGTGACGAGGACAGGGCACTGAAATACAAGCAACTAAGTCACCAGCAGGTGCTAAGAGGGGCAGAGCTCACAGCCGAGACAAGTCTCCACGGTTCACAGCACTGATCTAACCTGAAGGTCCAGCTCCACATCAGCGTGCTGACTCTGTGACACAGTCTATGTCAAATTACAAAGAACATTTTAATCATAAAAAATACCACTGTGGGAAAAGACTTAGATTTAATGATGATTAATTACAAATATATACAGAGAGAACAAAGAGTTCCTCTAAGAAAAGTGTTTATTCTTTAGGCATAAATAGCTTGACTGTTGGTATTTCAAGTCAAGAACATTTGAAGTATACCATGTAATTAATTACAAATCTATTAGGATGAACCAGGCAAATAGTGTGATTCAAGTTTCATGAGAAACACTTCCCAACTAGATTGCACAAAATGAGGAAGGCATTTGCTGCCACCTGGTAGTAATGTTTGCTAATTTCAGGAAAAGAGCCTACAGATTTTTGTCCTGTTTTCTGAGGTGATCGTGGATTTTCAAAGCTGTGGAGATGAAAACTGCAAGGTTGACTGAACAAATCATTATTTAGTGTCCACTGGGTGTCAGGCACTGTTCTAGGCACTGGAGAAAAGGAAGTGAACTAGAAGATCGGTGGCCATGATGAGAAAACCAGCAACAAATGAGTTAGTAAGATCATTTCTGCTAAATGCAATATGAACTAAAATGGCAGAGTGAGGCAGAGCGACTTGGAGAAGTGCTCAGGGAAGGACTCTTGGAGAAGACACCGTTTGAACTGAAAGAGAAAACAAAGTTCAGCTCTGAAAGATCAGAGAGGAGATCACTGCAGCTGAGGGGAAAGCACATGAGACCCCTGCACCTGGAGCAACTGTTTGTTTCTAGCCAGCCACACAGAGATTGGTAACTGATTAATTTAGGGAGACAGAGGCAGGTGCTAGATTTTGTGGGGTCATTTTGAACTTTATTTCTAATAGTTGAACTTATTCTTAATTTTTTTTTTTTGAGACAGGGTCTTTCTGAAGTTCAGGCTGGCCCTGAGCTCACTATGTAGCCCAGGCAAGCCTCGAACTCAGAAATCCTTCTCTCTCTGCCTCCTGAGTGCTGGGATTACAGGCGTGAGTCACCACACCCGGCACTGTGGTATGTGGTTACTAGGGATCGAACTCAGGACCTTGCACTTGCCAGGCAGATGCAAGAACCGCTGAGCTAATCCCCAACCCCATTCTTAAAATATGAATGTAAGCTTTATTCTAAGTGTGACAGGAAGCTGTGAGAAATTAAAAATGAAAGGTACAGTGTTTTGCTGCTCTTCCCCTCAAGAGTTGAATTTTATTTTTCCATCTCTGTACTCTGACTGGCCCTGTGACTGTCTGTGACCTCAGCATTTAACAGAAGTGATATGTTAGTTCCAAAAGCTGAGCCTCAAGAGAGCTTGCAGCTTCCAAGTCACTTTGTTGGGTAACTTCTGCCACTGTGTAAGAAATCTCAGATTGTACTATTAAATGGTAAGTGACCACATAAAGGACAGATCCTGGGCAATAGCCAGGTCAGGCGTCAATATCCAGGATGTGTAAATGAGGAGAATTTGACTTGTCTGCCCTCAGAGTGTTGCCAAATGCCTGCAGTCACGTGTGCGAGCACAGGCAGGACCAACAGAATAACTTCCCCGGGAACCGTGACTTGAGTTACTGATCCAAAGAATTACAGTTGTTTCAAGCTATTCATGACAGGGTGGTTTGTACAATAGCAACAGATAATTGAAACACAAACCACAGGAGAATTTTAATCCTAGGAGTAACATAATCTAATTTATATTTTAACAGGTCACTTTAGCAAGTCACACTCTGAAAACACAGGAAATGGAAGATACCAGGAAATACTAAGACTCCAGTCAAACCCTTGTCCAAATGGGTTACGTGTAGGGCTGGTTGAATGTTTTCTTTCAGAAAGGTACCATAGCTAATGTTGTCTCAAAATGAGGTTTACCCATATAATCTTTTTTTTTTTTTTTGAGACAGGGTCTCACGTTGTAGTCCAGGCTGGCCCTGAGCTCACTATGTAGCCCAGGCAAGCCTTGAACTCAGCAGTCCTCCTGCCTCTGCCTCCTGAGTGCTGGGATTACAGGTGTGAGCCACCATGCCCAGCGACCCATATAATCTTAATACTTCTGAATATAGTAAAGTTTCCCAGAGCCCTGTAAGCTTTTTTTTCTTAAGGTAATCCCTTTGCAGAGAGTGGCATTTCTGTAGAAATTGGTAAAGCTGCGATGAGAGGTAAAGTCAATAGCCAAATTTAAATCCAAAGAATAGATCAGTGACTTATTTCTGACTCTGGCCACAGTGCACCAGCTGTTACTGGTCTTATCCGCCTGCCACATGACTATGAAACTGGGGAAAGCAGAGTTGGGAGAAATCGAAGAAAACCTAAATGAGCAGAAAGATGCATAAGATTCATGGTTTGGGAGTATAGTATTGTTAAGTCAGTTTTCCTGAAATTGAACTCTATATTCAATGCAATCTCAATATAAATTTCACCAGCCATATTTTTTAGAAATTGGTAAGTCCATTCTAAAATGATATGGAAATGTGAGTCTAGAGTGAAACAATAATCTTAAAAAAAAACACTGGGGAATTTTATTTAACATGGTTTCAGGACCTAGTAAAAATTTGTAAGAGCCAGGTAAGTATGGTATTGGCACAAAGATAATAAATATATAAATGGAACACAAGAAGGAATCCAGAAATAGACTCACATTTATATATAGACAATTGGTCAAGTTACTCAGTGAGAAAAAAATTAAATTTTCTTTAACAAATGATACTGGAACAACTAGATTTTCATGTAGAAAAATGTATCTTGACCTCTACTTCACATCATATACAAAACTCATTCTAGATAAATCATATACCTAAACATAAAAGCTGATCACAAAACTTTTATAAGTAAACATGGAAGAACGTCTTCTTGACCTGGAATAGCAAATCATTTGAGGCACCAAAAAACAGTAACCATAGGAATTGAGATATTGAACGTTTTGTTTTGGTTTTCTTTAGGATCTCAGTATGTACCTCAGTATATACCCACTCCCCTGCCTCAGCCTCCTGAGTGCTGTGATTATAGATCTGTACTTCTACACCCAATGAGATACTGAATTTCATCAAACTAAAAACTTTTGCTTGGGCCGGAGATTTAACTCAGTGGTTCTGATGCCTGCCTAGCAAGCGCAAGGTCCTTGGTTCTATCCCAGCAACCACATACAACAATACTGGGTGTGGTGACTCACACCCACCAGCAATCAGCATCACACACCACAGTGCTGGACATGGTGGCTCACACCTGTAATCCCAGCACTCAGGAGACAGAGACAGGGGGACTGCTGAGTTTGAGGCTAGCCTGGGCTACATAGTGAGCTCAGGGCCAGCCTGAACTACAAAGCGAGACCCTGTCTCAAAAAAAAAAAAAAAAAAAAAAAAAAAAAAACTTTTTGCTCATATAAAATATCATTATGACACAGATTGGGACAAAATATGCACAGTGCATATGTTTGGTAAAGGACTTTTATACACAATACTTAAAGAGCTGCTGAAGCTTCATAATAAAAAGACAATATGAGGTTTTCAAATGAGAGGGTATTAGGATTCCTTAAAAACAGAAAAGTTTGCTTAGGCTAGTGTTTTGATTTCCAGGGGTTTTATCGGAGGGTTACCACACCCAGGGCAGCCCAGCTGACAGCTCACTTTATTGACTCTGGTTTGGGTTCTGTGTTACACACTATCTCATCCACCTTCACAAGAGCCTTGAAACCGGTGCCATGACCATCTCCACATTACAAGGGAGAGACTGGGCTTTCTGGGGGAACTGACTTCCAGTGTCGCCCACACAGGAAGGGACCATGAGGTTCTTTCTACTTACTCCTCCCGTACTCCCATTGGGGACCAGCCAACCCGAGGACATGGGAAAAGCCGCAGCACAAGCAACAGAGAGCTGGAGCGGTTGTAGCCCTGAGGTGAGTGTCAGGAAAACTCCCCACAGAACAGGGTGTGGGGGAGTCGGTGGTAGAGCACTTACCTCGCAGCGTGAGGCCCTGTGTGGACCCCAGACTTAGGCACAGAGGTGGGGCTGGGGTGGCACAGGCCAGAAAGCCAGGAGTGCACGTTGTGGAACCAAAGAGGCCTGACACTGGCACTCAGCAGAGCACCGCAGCTGCCCTGGGTGTGGCTTGTGAGGCGGGGCAACCGCAGGTCCCTGAGAGGCTTCTGCCGGATATTGAAAGACAAAGACGGGAGGCGGGTAGGGTGGAGGAGAGGCTTGGAGGTGTTACAGGGGAGACTGCCTGCAGAAGCCCCTTCATGCTCTGGAGAAACTGAGGCACTCAAGCAGCTTTTCCAACATTGAAATGGTACTTACACCTAGGAGACTGATTAAAATGCAGAGTGTGATTGAGAAGGCCTGGGAGGGGGTCCAGCTTCTGAATTTCTAATAAACTTCAAGGTGCTGTGAGGGCTAAAGGAAGACTTGCTGTCATTACCATGATATAACAGCAAAGAGCCCAGTGTTTGAGGAAAAGAGAGAAAAGCTAGAAAATATAATCTTGAGTGCCCAGAGCTTCACAGCCTGGGGGTCATCGAAAGGAAAGGTATAAAACCGCATTTATAAATTTTCCACAGCAGGGTTGCTGTGTTACAATGACGCCCAAGCCTGATGCTCATGATTATGGCTCTGAATCACTGAGAAAAAGTTATACTATTAATGTGTCTCAGCATTTGCTTAACAGGACCAGGATAACTATGTGCTTGGCCAGTTTGGGCTGCTATGGGAAGGTACCATAGACAGGGTAGTTTATATGTGTCAAAAACTCGTTCATGGAGGCCAAAGCCTGAGATCAGGTCCAGAGCCCTTGATTCTACTGAGAGCCCTTTTCTGACTCAGAGACTGCTGCTTTCTCATTGGTCCTATGTGGTAGGAGAACCCTCTCTGGGCTTCTGTTCAGAAAGGCAAGGATCCCACCCATAAGTGGACTACTCTGATGATGCAATTCTTTCTCCAAAACCTTGTTTTCTAACATCATAACCTTGGGAGTTAGGATTCCAGTATGAAGACACAAATACTCAGTCCATTATAGTATTACACATTTTGAAGGCTCTTGGAAGAAAACTTGTCTCTAATTGTGAGATAAACTATACACAGATCTTCCCATGAGAAACAGTCAAACTCTGATATTTCTGGTTTATTTGTCAGTCAAGGGATCCTTCTTCACTAACCCTCATTAACCCGAGACAGACTTTATTATTGTCCGCAATCACTCATGATCCTCTCCCTATAAAATGACTGTGGTTTCCACCTACTGATGCAGGGGTTGTTCATATGACTTTCTTGGCCAATAGAGTGATCAGGTGCCACATGGTACTTCCGAGCAGAAGTGTCAAGAGTCGTCACATGTCTCCTCTGTTGCTCTTTTCTCTCTGCCACCAGGCTTAGCTAGGAGCTGTCCCTGCATCCTGGTTCCCAGAATGCAGAAGACACAGCAAGGTTTGTAAAACTGATGTGCAGAGGAGGAAGAAGTAAGCATGGTTGCTGAGAGCCATTGAGATGTTAGGGTTATCCGTTCCTAGTGAAAACCAAGTGATTCATAATGGTGACAGGGCTGCAGAACAGAGGAGGTGCCACTCTCCCTCCTAGGGGCTGACGCAGACACGTTGGTCACCAGCAGTGAGAACGACTCAGTGCACATCTGGAAATCCAGGCGGGTTACTTATATACCTATGGATAGTGGGAGTGCAGGGAGCACCTATTAAATCTATGGGGATTCCTTGTAGAAAAGATTCTCTTTGAAATGAAGGGAGAGCATGGCAGCACAGGAAGTGAAAACATGGGGCAGATCTGAAGAATGATTCATTCAATGAATTATTCCAAGAGATGAGAAGACTTGGACAGTAGTTTTGAAGTCCAACTTTAGAGTTAAACTAAGAAAGAGTAGAAGGAAGACATGCAGTGACAAGATTGTCTCCTCTAGGAGTATCACATTTTCAAGGTGTTTTTCTTTCCGGGTCCCCAAGGAGAAATCATCTGAGGTCACTTCCAGGTAGTTCTTTAGTTCCAGCAGAACACAGGATAATGACTGGCCATATTACTGGGCACTGTTTTGGCTTTTCTTTTTCTGTTACACTTTCTCTGGTGCTGATGGATATGAGTTGGGGAATAATAATGTCAATTGGTTTTCTAGCCTCAGAGAAACAAAGAACCCAGTGGACTTAAGTTCTGCCTGGTGTTGTGAAGTACAACTCTGCTTGGGCAGCCATTGCCAGGTGCTTACATCTCCCCTGGAGTTCACCTACAGGAGGAAGCAATTATCATGTGGGTGTCCAGTCTTCCTGGGTCCTCTGGCCAAAGCTCTCTTTAACACCAGTTCAACACCAAATCTCTGACTTACAAAACATCCTGTTTTACAAATGTCTGCTATCCCTGTAACCATGAACTGACACCCAGAGATATTTTTAGCCAAAGTTGAGTCTTAAATAATCAGAGATGCATCTTTTCAGAGCACTTTGACATGCTCTAATTGTGCCAATGGAGAGATGATTCTCTAAACCCTCCTTATCTATTTATCAGATTCCAAAGGGGGAACAAAAAATCTGAAAATAGTTGAATACAGCTCAGCTCTTTTGGACATTAAAATAGTGAAATGAAGCAGATATGAAGTAGGAGAGGTAACGGGAAAAGGTCAAGTAGAAAAAGAGGCAAGTCTTACATGAGGGAAAATCAGGTAGAGCCTAATGACCTCAGTGTTTTCGTCTACTTCTTCAATCTCATTACTCCTTCATTTGATGAAGTAGTCACTTTAGAATTGGTGAAATGCTTGGCTGAGAAGAATGTTTCTTTGTGTTGTAAACTAACAGAGAGAAAAGTCCTGGAAAATCATTTTTCTTTCTTTTCTCTGTGTGTAGAATCCATTATAAAGCTTGAGGCCATATCTCTACTCTAGAGAAAAAGAAAGTTTTTACAAAGAAAGCTGAAGAAGGTCCTCACACATATACACAAAAGAGAAGGCCAATTAAAGTTCTCAGTAGGAGAGTTTTGTGAGTTTGTCTGTCAGAAACAAAAAGCCTGCCTGGGAACCAGCTCCCTTTAGATAAGGAAGCAAACCTGAGTCACAGGGATAAGAGAACCAAAGAACCCAGGAGTTTGACACCCCCTGACACTGCTCTCTGCCATACTCCTCCTGCCCCAGGCATCAGGGTGTCAGACAGAACGGCCCAAGGATGATGACTTCCCTGGCACTGGAAAGACATTCAGTGACCTAGAGCAACTAGAAAGAGAAGCTGAATTCTGTCCTCCTTTATAGCAACCCTCACTCCTTCCCACCTCTGCATTTCTTATTTCCTTTTTCTAATTTTCTAGATTCCTCTTTAAGAATTCTCAAAAAGATTCCTGCCGATCACTGCCACTTTAAGAGGAACTGGAAGCACTGTCCTGCCCTCTAACTGCTGTTGCCAAAGTGGGGCCAGCACACCGCATGCCACCACGTGCCACCACATGCCCTGTGGAGCCCAGAGAGAAGCAGGGCAGGATCCACAACTGCTTCACGCTTGGAGAGAGGGAAGGATGAGATCAGAGCTGAACGTGGGCAGAAAACCATGAGAGTATGAGGCTTGCTGGGAGCTTTCTGGGTTTTGGGGTGGGAAGTTCACTGCCAACTAGTTCTGATGGGCAGGTCACCATGATAGCAAAGTGTGTGATGAGAGGTCTGGCCCCAACGTTTGATGTTTGACTGTGAATAGTCTTTAAGCCACCCTTCCCTAAGTTTCCTCCACACCTATATCTAGACAAGCTGCTACAAAACCCTGGGAGTTCCAGCCTGCAAGCCCAGAAATACTGCACCCACGTGGTAGCTCTCCCAGTGCCCAGCCCCAGAGCCAGGCTCTGGCTCCCATCTTCAGGCTGACTCAAGCCATCTGGGGCTGGCTAACAGGCCTTCCTTGCTCTTCACAGAGGCCTCAACTATGTAATTCAACCTTTTTGCATGACTTTATGAGTCTCAGTATCTGAGCTAAATGGATCAACTTCCACTTAATCTGCAGGTAATTTTGATAAAGTGACTGGATAACATCAGTGCACCCATCCATGGTGATATCTAGTAATGATGTATTCAGGTAAAACAAATAAAACACTCCAAAAAAGTTAACCCATCATAACAAGGAGAAAGCAGGACTGAAGGTTGATATGGTTTATGACTGTTGCAGATGGAGTGGGTTAGAGCACTTTGAATCTCCGCTTATTGGAGAGGGTCTGCTGCCTGTGCTCTGCCCGAGAATCTGAGCTACTTATAAAATCACATCCACAAGCATGTGAAACATGAGCTGAAGTGGTGGCCACACTTCTTGGGCAACTCCCAGAGGAAACCCGTGGCTCCCCTCACCTGCTCTGACCCACAGCAGCTCCTGCCAGGTCTTCAGTCTCCAACTCTTCTTTCCTTGCCTCCAAATGTAAGCAGCTGTATATGCTTACAGTTTGGGGGACTTACTTTGTATATATCTCCTCTCAGATTTCATTCAGAGTTTGATTTTTGCCACTATACATCAGGACTCTAAGTAAATAATACCTTCACGCACACACATACACACACACACACAATTGAAATAGTGTGGATTATATGTATAGAAGGCTAAGGAGAATATGGAACACTGGAGTTACATTAGAATCCAGACTTCCAAGGCATCTTCACCACACCCACCCTGAAACTTCTGTCAGGCTGTGTACTACAAGGAAATTACATGTGCTAAGCCCAGCAGCACCATCTTGTTTTCTCTGGAATAGGACAGGGCAGCTAAGACCACTGACGAGTGATTCTGCCAAAGAGAACAAGAGAGAAGGAGGGAGGGAGGGAGGGAGAGTGAATTGGACCAAATAATGTATGTGCTTTTCAGTTGATCAAGAATTTGTGGGGCTGGAGATTTAGCTCAGTGGTTCCAGCACCTGCCTCGCAAGCACAAGTCCCTGAGTTCGATCCCAGTAACCACATACAATGCTGGGCATGGTGACTCACGCCCACCAGCCATCAATACCACATACCACAGTGCCAGGCGTGGTGGCTCATGCCTGTAATCCCAGCACTCGGGAGGCAGAGGCAGGAGGATTGCTGAGTTCCAGGCTTGCCTGGGCTACATAGAGAGCTGAGGGCCAGCCTGAACTACAAAATGAGACCCTGTCTCAAAAAAAAAAAAAAAAAGAATTTGTGGTTAACTGAGAAGTGATGTTGGAATTTTATATAAATTAGTAGAAAAGATGCTCTATGGCAGTGAAAAGGTCTAAATTGGAATTTCTTTTTTAAAAAAGTCCTTCATAGAGGTTTTCCTTTGGTGGAAATTGATTTATTATTACTTCAAAATAGACATGTTTTAGCAACAATAAAGACCTTGACATAGCCTAAGAAATGGAAACCCACAAAGTGATCTCTCATGCCATGCTGGGGTGAAACTAGAAATTAACAGCAGAAGCATAGTTAGAATACAGTAATGTTTTCCTCTCTCTTTTCTCCTATTAACCTTTTCATATAATGGAAATTATGCAGTGTTCCGGCTTATATGTCTCATATGCTTCACTTAAGATTATGATTTCAAGGTACATCCATTTTTCTTTTTTTATTGTAATATAGGTACATTTTATATATACATCATGATCACACTCAACAATGAGAATTTGTACCAGTATATGATACAACTTAATTCTCAGTTTTTCCCATTCTCCTACCCACCCTACAACCCCCACCGCCATATACCTGAGTTTGTTTCCCCATTTTTGTACCATCACAACTTTTTCTTTCCCCTTATTAGTTACCCCTACTCCCCATTTTCTTAGAATATATGATAGTCACTGTAAAATAGAAAATATCCTGTGGAATTTTCATTTTAAATTCCATCAGTCTCTGTTGCCTCTTTTGTATGGACCTAGTGAGTTTAGAACAATATCTAAGATCCTTCCAACTTTAAACCTTTAGTGGATATGTTAGACATGACCATCTCTGCTAGGTTGCAGTAACAAGTTGAGAATTTCAGTGGCTTAACACTTAAAGTCTATTTTTCACAAAATCTACTGTTGCTGGAAGATCCGACCAAGACAGTCTATTCCTCATGTCCAAGCTGACATCTGAGATCTGTGCCTCCTAGAACCAACATCTTCTATAGTCTTTACACTAAGCATCTATGCTTAGTGAGGGTCAAGCGCTAGTTATTTGATACTCTGGCCCAGCATGACATATTGTGCTTCCATGTGTGGCAGAGTGACCACTGGCTCTGTCCAGCTGCTGATGACTGGGACAAGGAAGACAGGGACAGTGCTATTCCATTTCTCCCATGGTGCAGTAGGACTCTAAGTCAAGGTCACATCATCACTGTGGCCCATTCATCATATCAGAGATTCTCTGATGATCACAGATAATACCTTAAGAAG
>PVIC010014968.1:11810-35901 GCA_004025085.1 Thryonomys swinderianus
TTCGCTTCCGCTGTATAGCCGCCTATCCCAGAATGCCACGTGTCCTTCAGGCATTGGCTGATGACTATGTATATATATACTGGGAGAGGCCTGTGAAGGAGAGCTTTTTTGTTTTTGCTCAAGCAAAGGATCCTGAATAAAACAGCAGAAAGAAGAGTTCGCGGTCGCGTCTTCCTTGCTGGTCGAGGGGGAAGCGACACAGAATAGAGAAAAATAACTTCCTTGAAGAGTTTTTCTGATGAAGCAAAGCAAATGAGATATAAACCAAAGCTTAAGGCAATGAGCATTCACACCCAGAACAGTCTTCTGGCTGCTGCATGGCTCACACAAACTCCCCAGAAAGGATGTTATCCCTCCATCCTCCATCGGCCTGAAGAGGACTGGCCATTGCCCACAGACCTCATGCCATCTTAGGAGATTCTGGGCATGCTCTTTGCAGGATCAGTCCAATTTCAGGAGAAAGCACAGAGGGTGCGAAGAAACCATCTGGGGCCTGAGACTGCCACACAGGATGCAGTTCTCCTTCTGAGCCTCAGAATATGTCCCATTGGTTGGCGTCTTCATAATCTAAAAATTTGGTTTCTTTATCCAGTCTCCAGTGGATGGGCATTTGGGTTGTTTCCAAGATTTAGCTATCACAAACTGAGCTGCTATGAACATGGGTACACATGTGTCACTGTGATATGAGTTTGTTAATTCTTCTGTGTACATACCTAACGGGAATAGCAGGGTCAAATGGGAAAGAAGATGTGGTTTTTCTATAAAATGGAGTACTACTCTGCCATAAAAGTGATGTTGAGCCATTTATATTCAAATGGATGTACCTTGAGGACATACTAATAAGTGAAATAAATAGGTCACAGATCTGTAAATATCACACCTTTTCTCTGGTATGAGAAACTGAAGATATAAATGAGCTCTAGAATATATGGTAGATATTGTGCAATAGAAAATATTCAAAGGGAAATGGGGTTTAGGGGTAAGTAACAAGGAGAAGAAAAAATATGATGGTAATAACAAAAGGGAAACAAAGTTTATGTATATGGGGTGGGAGTTGTAGGGTGAGTAGGGGATTGGAAAAAAATTAGTATTAAATTGTGTCTTATACTGGTACAAATTCTCAATATTATGTGTGATCATGATGTGTATATATAGTATACCAATAAAGATTCAAATTTAAAAAAATATTGGTTCCGTACAGCATTCAAGGGCTCAGGAGATTTGGAGAAGAAAGGAAAAAAAGTGGAGTGATCTTTCAGGCTGAGATTTCAACCAACTCTTCACCTTCCAAAAGATGCACTAGAGAATGGTTTCAAAGCACAGCCTCCCCTTCGCTTTACTGAATGGCTGTTAGGAAAAGTAGCCATCTCACTAGGTAACGCACTGCTCCTCTAGATGATTCTCCAGAGAGCTTCTTTCAGAGAAGTTACTTTTGAAAAGCAGGGGAAAGCCCAGGCACTGGGCCACTGGGTAGCACTTGGCGAGGCAGCAGGTTTCTGTGCTGCCTCTGCTCATTCCCTTCTCCCCTCTCCACACCCTCAGGAGATGCCTACAGCAGCTGGACGTATGAGGAGTGGGGAGCCCACCGGGGTCCATGGACTGACGTGATGCCGCACCTGCCTAGCTCCTGAGCGGACTCATTGGTCAGTCATTCTGGGGAACAAAAGAGCAGGAATGGGCTGGCTCGGTTCTGTAGGAAGCCCTGGGGGCCAGGGAAACTGAATTCACTTTAGAGCTGCCACTCGATTCGGCTCCCCAGAAGCCCCTCAAACTCACATCAGTCTGATCATACACTAAAAAGCATTTGTTAAACCAGTGCCAAATTCTTTATCTGACTCAACTCTTAAAAACCTGTAAAGAAGTTAAATCTGTCCTAAAGATGAAGAAACAGGTGCTGGCGGTGGCACCTGGAGGTGCAGTGACTGGCCTGGGGCACAGGGCTGGCGACGCTGCTGCTGTGCTGGAGTCTTCTCTGCTTGGCTCAAGGACCAGTGCTCTTCCCTGCCCATTACAAGCCCAAATAGGGAGGAGAACACACTGAAGAGGGAGGTGCCATTCCTCTCAGCCTCCCCCAGGCACCAGATTGCCTTGGGCTGGTAAACGCTGAGCGAAGGAAGAACCTGGAGACCAGGATGCTGTTACGTGAATGGCTGGTGTGACAAGAGGAAGCCACCGCAGTAACACACGCAGGAGAAGCACCCCAGTTCCTGCCACTGGCGGGGCAGAAGCCCTGCCGAACAGTGGAGCAGGAGCCCACAAAAACAAGTGAGTGCCTCCGCTTTGAGAGGGCTGGTCCTGAAGATGAGGAAAGCCGAGCTACAAACACCAAAGCGATATGGCTCGACTAAGAGAAGTTGTCTGCACCACAGCACTTACCATGTTTTAATCACAGAGGCAGAAGCTACAAGTAGAATGGAAGCAGCCTGACTCAGGGGCGATATGAGTCTCAACTCCTGTCTTCGTGCTCCCTATTACCTAAGGGAGCTGGCGTTTCAGCCCCTATTAACCAGCCACTCCCCCCCCCACCCACCCCGCGCTGTCACACTGAGTCGTTCCACTGTGTTAGCTTATTACTCCATCAGTCGTCCTTCCCCTAGGCTGGTGACCTTCATTTCATCTTTGATCACTCCTTTTTCTATAGAAATCAATTATCATGTCCTTTAGATTCCCCATTATCTTGTCCCTCCATAACCATTCTTGTTTAAACCCACATTAATCCTCATCTGAAATATTCTAGCAGCTTCCCTCCATACTCCCCATCTCCCGTCTCTCTCTCCTGCTCAGTCATCGAAAGAATAATTACCCTTCCTCCCTGAGCACAGCTGTGATTAGATAGCCCTTACCAAACCCTCAACGGCTCTCCACTGACTGACGAATTAAATACAAATTATTCACCTTGCATTTAAGGTCTTTTATGACAAACCTTTGCTCCACTTTATCCCCCAACTCTTCCCTCCTGTACCTTGTACATCGATTAAATGAAATGTTTTCTGGCACTTCTCCATCTTCATATTTCTGCCTAGAAATAGTCTAGAATTCTTTCGCCCACTCCTTAGCTCCATCTAATGAAATCTACCCATCATCCTCCATGGGCCAGCTTGCCCATCACCACCTTCACAGAGCCCTCGTGCCGGGGGCATTCATGTCTTCTTTGATTTCCCGTAACTCGTGATTTGTACCTGTCTTGAGTTTGATTGCATTTGTATACTTTGTATCTTTGTCTTGTGCTGGACTGGCCCATGCACATGACAGATGTGTAGAGAACATGCCAGGCATATTAGTCAACCTTCCTATTGTTGGAACACAATACATGGCACAACTTAGAGAAGAGAGGTTTAATGTGGCCCGTGGTTTTCAGAGGATTCAGTCCATGGTTGACTGGCTCCAAGGCAGAATATTATGGCATAAGGGCCCGGAAGAGGAGTGGAGAGGGAAAGAGGAGGAAGAACAAGGCACAGTGATTCTTGTAATGCCACACAGCTAGTTCATGGAGCAACCCTGATTCCAAGTCAGCAAATTCCTTGCTCTTAATCATTAACCTGCCCTGATTCCCTCCCCATGAAGGCTGTACTTTAGGGCAGTGGTTCTTAACTCCAGCTACTCTGTAGAATGAGTTACAGCACTTGCCAAAACATAGTTCCAGTAGCCAGTAACGTGTCACTGTGATATGAATCTTTTAATTCTTTCATGTATATACCTAGCAGGGGAATAGCAGGGTCAAATGCGACCTCTAATCCTAGTTTTTTGAGGAATCTCCACACTGATCTCCACAGTGGTTGCACCAGTCTACATTCCTACCAACAATGGAGAAGAGTTCCTTTCACTCCACAGCCCTGCTAGCATTTGTTGTTGGTTGATTTCATGATAGCAGCCATTCTTTATGGAGTGAGAAATCTCAGTGTTGTTTTCATCTTATTTCTCGAATGATTGCAATGTTGAACATTTCTTCATATATTTCTTAGCTGCCTTTATTTCTTCATTTGAAAAGTGTTTATTCATTTCAGATACCCATTTTTTAATTGGGTCTTTAAATTGGGGGCTGATTTTAAAAATATTCTTTATATATTCTAGATAGTAGTCCTTTGTCTGAGGAGCAGCTGGTAAAATTTTTCCCCACATTGTAGGTTGTCTTTTTACTCTGTTGATGGTCTCTCTTGCTGTGCAGAAGCTTGTGTGTGTGTGGGGGGGGTGGTACTGGGTATCAAACTTGGGCCCTTGTGCTTCCAAAATAGGCACAGTATCACTTGAGCAAAAACCCCGGCCTCTTAGAAGCTTTTTAATAAGATAAGATCATTTTAACTGATTCTATCATCAGTGAGTTCTATCATATTGATTGGGACATTTTCTCCAGTGTTCCAATTTCAAAATAAGCTAACTGAAGTTGTGTCATATAACACAAAATATCTTGTTGGAATTCCATTAGAAGTGGACTGATGTTCTTCCCAGAGGTTAAGTCAGTCAGGTTGGGGGCTCTATTTTTACCCAGACACAGACAGTTTTCATTGACCTCTGCAGACAAATCAGTCTCTAACCCTTGTGCTCCTGAGCCCAGAGGCCTGGGCAGCCTGCGCTTTACCCACCTTATTGCTCTGCTTTGAGACTTTCCATTTCTTTTGTCAGTCTCAGACTCTGAGAAGTGACAGAGGCACAGAGAGTTCTCCACTCCCTCACCTCAGCCCTCTCACACTCCCTGCCATCTCCTGTCTCTCCACGGGCTGTGAAGCCTGGTGCCACCAAGCCCTGGCCACTCTTGCCAGGTTGTTTGAACAGGGATGAGACAAACCTTCCTAAACTGCTTATTCTAAGTTGGGGATTGTTCCTCCTAGTCAATTGATCCTGGAAATAATTACTCCTTAGAATCTTTGAAAACCAAATGTGTAAAGAGAAATTAAAATCTAATTAAATGGATGTAGGCAGTTCTGTCTGCGCTGACAACACAAAAGCCACAGCAGTTTGTCAAAGGTTATATTATCTCGCTGTCTCTGCACACTTCAGGCTCAGCTGGGCTCTGAGCCTAGCGTTACTCTCCAGTGCCCTTTTGTCTGTCCTATGCTGTCCCCAAACTGTAGCTGTTCTTCAGCAGAAGCACCCACACACTGCCAAAATAGGTCAAACATCAGTGGGTGCAAAGGGCTTCTGCAGAGGATGGACTTTCCCCAGATCATAAAGCTCTGACTGAGCTGCTGCTGGTGTCATGGCAGGACAACTATTTGTCATCTCGAGAAAGAGACAGCAGGACCCCAAGTTGAGGGATACCCCTTTGTGGCCCCAACCAGCAGGTGGCAGACAGTAAAGAGGAGCCTTAGACCCTTCAGCTCCCCATGATGACCCTGTAGACCACTGTGAGCCCAGTGCGGCCTGTGAACGGGTTACCAGCCTACAGTGTGATTTCTAAATGCCGCATTTTTATAGTAGTTTGACACTCCTGCATTTTGACTATACTTTGCATATTGGAAAATCAGGTCTTAGTGAATAGGAGGAGAGGGCAAGGGGGCCATTGCCACAAGTTGCTTAAGAAGAGCTGCTTTAAACCCTCCTTGCACATTCTGAATTCTGTTCTCATCAACTCCAGCTTCTCCCATCTCAGGTGCCTGAGTTTCATTTTGATGTGTGCATGTGGTTTTTCTGCATGGCTTGACTCATGATTCTTTCCTGTCCACATTTTTCACTGAGGCATGTTTGGCTGCAAGAAATAGACTCATCAAATTGCCGCGGGGGGAAGGTGGGGCGGGGGTGGTCACTGCGAAGATTCGCAGGAAGGGAACCCAGATGTGCAACTGTGAGAACCACAGGAGCCAAGGGATGTGAGACGTGGGAGTAGCTGCTGTCCCCAGCCTCCCCCTCCCAGGACCACCTGTCTTCCATCTTCTGTCTATCCCTCTCCCTCTCCTTCTCCTTCTCTCTGATTCTCTGTGTGGTCCTGATCTCTGCTCTCTCCGTATTGTCTGCATTCGTCCCACATGGCCTTTTCCCACCTCATGGCCTCAGATCCACCTACTGGTAGCCCAGCCTTGCCCATTCTCAGTTCAGAAGAGCAGAAGAGAGAATTGGATGGGCTGTGGCCATCTTTCCCTGCAGGCCTCAGTCTGAGCAGCCTCATGGATTGATTGGTGGTGCTTAGCCCAGTTCTCCTCTGGCCCATTGGTTTCCTGATTGGACAGAGGGAGCAGGTCCTAGGTAAAATGCAGGTCCCCCTAAGCAACAAGACTTGCAGAAGCAGCAGTTTCCCTTTAAGGCATCCTGGGATGAGCCTGCCCAAAATGCTCTAGTTCATCTGGTCTTATCCAGACTGTTGATGGCAGACAGAATGCTAATGCCCTGGCCCACCCTGGTCCTTCTTAGAGGACACACCAGTGGGTTCTGGACCACTGCAGGGCTGTCACCTATCAGATGCCTTACACAGTGGCCATTTCTTTTCTCTAGGCCATTGTAGTGCTGAGGCTGAGCCCATGCTCACTGGAGGCACGGCTTTTCCCTCTACCCAGCCACAGCGTCAGATCGAAATCATTCCACAGGGGCTCATTGGTTTTGGGCTGATGAAATCACAGCAGAGTTACCCATTGTTAGAGTCTTCAGCAGCCTCACAGTTACTGCTCTCCAGGTCCTTCTGTTCCCCTCTGAGCCATTTCACTTTGTCAGTCTTGTCAGAAGTGAGTGTTTGCATCAACGTGCCACTGCCCCTGTTGTAATCATGCAATAATGTTATTGTTTCCACACACTGCCAGGAGTGAGCTCCATGCAGCTGCCACACAGCACAGCAGTTCACAGGTGGAGCCTGTCTAGAGCCCGGGTGCCATGTGGCCATGTGTAGCAAGGTCGCTGTACCCCCCAGGCTTGCTCTGTGGCTGGCAGAGGACTCCCAGCCAGTGTGAGCACCTCTGACCCAAGGACCAGCCATCAGGATTTAGACCGAATCTTCTGTCCTTCTCTGAGTCAAGGAAAAAACATGCAGGGTAGAAGATGAGCCGCCATGTCCCCGACTGTCCACCTCCAGAGAGGGGTCTGACTTGGAGAATAAGGCTGGACTAGGCGCCAGTGGAAAGGTAGAAGAGAACCATTGTGCAGTGCTGGGTCTGGGCCGGAGGGGCCTGAACACTGCTAAGGGCTTGGGCTGGGCTTCCCTCCCTGGCCTGCTCCTTCACATGCCCAGACAGGAACTTCCAAGGGTGTCTGTGCCCCAGGAGCTGGATTTCCAGAGAGAGGAGGATCCTGGCTCCTGGAAACCAACCTCCCTCCTCTTCTCCTCTTCACTCCCTTCCCATCCCCCAGGTCTCACCTCTGTAATGCAAGATGTTTCTTCGTAGTGTCTTGAAGCTGCACTCTGTCCAGGTGACGGAACGTTCACTGAAGGCCTCACCTAGTGTTAATGGCCAGTGGCTGAAAGTACACTGGCTCCATAGTGATGTTTCTTCACCCAGACGCCTGCTATTTAACCCCACACTGCGGAGCCAGGAAGGGTGCCACACTCAGCAGGAAAGCCGTCTCTGGGGACAGGAGCTAGTCAAGGACACTATGGCCAGGTGTCACCTCTAGGCGGCATAGAGCAGTGACTAATCACTCCTAGGGCTATGAACGCCTGTACAGATCTAATACTAACACCCAATACATTATTTATGACCCCAAATATGAATAATTCAGTGTCCACATTTAGCAGTTTTCTGCTTAAAAAGCAGCTTTGACCTGGTTCTGGCCTCTTGACATCAATCCAGGAAGGATGGAGGGAGAAGCAGCTCAGCTTGAATTCCGCCCTGGGGAGCAGGGGCCACTCTCCATGGGCAGTGTCAGCCCCCATGTGCTGTGTTCACTGAGCATCCCACTGCCCCATCCAATGTACGCGCCCACGTGATGAAGACAGTGGCTCCCAGTGCTTTCTGATGTGCACCGCAGGCTTGAAATTCTGAGGAGGAGGAGGAAGAGGGCAGTAAGGGGCTCATAAAATGACAGGAATGGAGGAAATATCCGTGTTCCACAGCAGTTGCTAACTGCCCCAACCTTGTCTGGTGACCCTGGGGACAAAGCAGGGGTCCCTGATGTCCTCATGCCCCGGATATCTGTGAGTACAGCACACAGAACACGTCCTCCCTGTCTGAAAGGTACCCAAGGCAGCGGGTTGTTTGTCTTTGGGTTTAACGGCCTCACTGAGCTTGGTGCCCAGAACTTAATGGGTCATTTTACGTAAATGTGCAATGAGAGAACTATGGTACCAATATGAAACAGATATAACTCTCTTGCTCCTTTGTCAATTTAGTCTACCTCCGTGATAAAAAGGAGAGATTTGCCAAGTCTGGGTTTCCCTGTTCAGAACTCTGTCTTTCCGTACGGTCGCCCCATTGCATCCCTTTTAGCCCAGCAGATTTATTGGAAAACTACTAACCTGGCAGCTCTGCAAGTCTTTCATCTTTTGCATATGGCTGGCGTGGAGCGGTCCTCTGTTCTTCCTGAGAATTGATCTTCCATTCCTTAGCTGCTGAGACAGGAGATGAAGTGGCTGAGTGCAGCAGGAAGCGGCCCCACTGTGACCTTGAGCAGAGGGCAGGGGTCACACTCAGAGGCTCTTCCTGAGCATTTCAATCCAGAATTCCTCACAAGGAACAGGACGACACCTGCCATCAGTAGCCTGGGTGTGGTGCACTTGGGGTGGGAAGCACATGGTCTGTCGGCCGTGGCCGGGTGAACGGGAGAGCCATGCTGACAGCCGCAGACTCCGGGCCGGTTTCTCTGTCCCAGGGCCAAAGCCAGCAGGCAGCAGCCTCAGATTTGGCCTGGTCAGCTGCGAACCCAGCAAGTGGTTGTTAAATCACACCTGCTCTCATAAAAATAACTCCCTGTGCACTCCTGTGGGGAGGGAAGAGGCCGAAAGCGCCACGTGGGTGGTTGTGAGCTCTCAACAAGAGAGCATCTGGGAGTGATGGGCATTAAAGCTGGAATTCTCCTGGTTCAGCCAAGGGTCCCAAAGTGCACCTGTGCTTAGATCATGTCAGAGAAATGTGAAATTATTCTATTTTCAAAGATAGAGCCAATGGAGGCGCAACTCCCTCTTTGCAGGGCCTGTTCCAGTTTGTGATCAGGGCTTGTGATCACAGTGTTCTAACTGAACTTTCTTGATGAGGCTCATTTCTTCTTCTTTAATCTTTTGAGTTGATGAAGAAAGGCTGCTATGGTTAGCAGGTAAGTTCAGCCTCCCCACCTGACCTTACTGTTTTCATTGAAAGACGTGCTGTGTGCCCTGGTCACGCTGAGGCTGGAAGCCTATTCCCACCTCTCCCCTCAGGGCCCCTTTCAAATGCTGCGTGTTCTTTTTCCGACTCAGTGATGCCAGGTTGTGTGACTCGCCTGGAACAGCATAAGCACAGTTTCCCTTACCTGGCTCCTCCCCCAACTTCGTGCCAGCTTCTAACTACGCCACTTCTAACTGCATTCAGTTGCTGTTTCCTGTGACTCTACATTGGTTTTTCCTCCTAGTGACGCCTGTTTCTGCTGTACAGTGCTCAGCTCATTACATGCTATGAACGACATTAATAGACAGCGGTGACTGTGATAATCGCAAGGAAGGTGCAAACCAAACAGTGTTGCCACAGCACCCTTGAGAAGGACTTGCTCTGGAGGGAGTGCTGCCACTTCGCAGCCCTCTCCCCAGCTGGACTGCTGTGGCCGGAGGGAGTGAGACGTGGTTGAAAGCAAAAGCAGCCAGCGTTTTCCATGGCTCTGTGCCATCCTCCCACACAGAGGTGTCTCACCTCATAGTGCATTAGTGCTCCTGGGGAATTACACTCAAATCCTGGTCTTGCTCCAACACCTAGGACTTTCTTGCTGGTCTCAGAGGGACAGAGAGAAAAGCCAGAGATGAGAAAGCAGGGAGGAACCTTCTGGGGCTCTGCCACTGAATTAGAGCCAGATGCTGCGAGGACTTCGTTCACATGAGTGGGTGGCAGAGGACATTTGGGCACGTGTCAGAAACCCAGAGCTCTTAGCTAGCCTGGCCTCAGTCTCCTGCAGTGTAAAGTGGAGATCGTGCCTGCTTCAGAAGTTGGGCCTCTATGACACATGGAGGGTGGGTGGTTTTGCCACAGGTATTTTTGATGGATTCCGCAAATGTTCACTGCACACCTGCCTCAGGGCTCTGCTGGGTACAAGGGGGAACAGGAGAACAGAGCTTTTGCCCGAGCCATTGAATTCTGGGAAAGGACAGTAGACAGTAAAAGGGCAGAGAAATGCAAGTAACTGAATTCATGCTGTGACTCATGAATGAAGAAAGTATCAAGGGCTGATTGAGAAAGAAAAGATCCCCTTCAAACCAAATATGGTGGTGTTTTAATTTCACCATAACGCAGAGCTTCTTTCTTTCTTATTACAGACACTGTCAGACATACACAAGAGAAAATAGTACCCTGCACTTCCCTCAGCACATTACCTGCTGCCTTCAAACCCCTACTCAGCTCACACCATTCCGGGAGACCAGCTCTCTTCACACCCTAGAAGTGTATCATTTTGTAGGGAAGCACATGTCTCTAAAAGATAAAAAATTTTTTTTACTATCAGCACAGTTATCACGTCTAAAACGATTTCCTTATCATCATCAAATATTTAATCTGTACCCAAATGGCTTGTAACCATTTCTTATAGTTGCTTTGTTCCAACCAAGATACAAACTAGCTAGATCTGTCTCTTAACGCACTCTTCTTCCTTTTTCTTTGTAATTTTTTAGTATTAAGAAACTGTCCTCTGCCCTATAGATGGTCCCAAACCTGGAATTTTTTTATTACATCTCTGGAACATTTGAGCTACTCCTGTCCCTCTCCCTGGTGTTGGACAACCTTACGGTTTGATCCAGAGCATTCCCAGGTGTGGGTTCCATATCTTCTGCAACCACTTTTCGGGTGGGGTTGGGCACTTCCACTGGAGGTTCATAGGGCTGACAGCTCTTCCCCCCTTGGCAGATGCTGGCCGTCATTCCAAGACAGCCAGTCTTACTCTTGGCCTGCTGAGACTAACACAGTACCTGCTTTGGAATTATTCTACAACTTGAATGTGTATGTCTCATGAAATTGCCAGTGTGTGTTTTATCACATTTTTCAAAAATTTAAAGGAAGAACATGGGCATTTCACTGGGGTTTAGAGAGCCCCTGAGGGTTTTGTGCCAGACAGTCAAATCCAGAAAAGAGAGCCAAGTGCTGAGCAGGTTAGAGCGAGACAGTGACAGGTGAGCCTCCAGCTCTGACCACCCGGGCCTATTAAGTAAGTGGCTCTGGGAGGTTGCACACCAGGCCGCCTGCCCTCTGCGGTGTTCAGCCCAAAACACTTTAAGATTATTCCTCTGCTTCCACTTCCCAGGATGTCAGAGGACGAACAAGATGGTGTTTCTCGTGCTATTTCCTAGTGGTTAGGTACAAGTGAGCCTGGACCTAAGCTAACCCCATAGTTTCAGCAATTAATGTGGAGATTCCAGGAGGGGATGGCGACAAACCAAGGGCCCATATCCAGGCCACACCCCCAGTGGCCCCCTACTCCAACTGGGCTTCACCTCTCAACATCACATTTAACTAGAAACTCATCAGTGGACCAGTCAATAGCACATCCTGTGATCAGTCACTGAAAAGCTCCATCTGTGAGTGAAAGAGGCTTTAGGAGTTGATTCCCCGAGACCTCAGTCAAGGGTTACATACACCTGGGTGCTCTCCAAAAGCCTAAATCCCAGAGGCAACTCCAGCAAACCAGGGCATCCCAAGCAACTTACTTAACTTTTCAAGCTTCTGTTTCCTCACTTGTAAAACAGAAGGAATAATAATACCTATCTCCTAGTGTTGTTTTGATGAGCAAATTGGTGCTGAGAAATCAGCAGGCATGTAGGAGGAAAGCAATAAATAAATAATCAATATTATGCAATGTAAGATTCCTCTGATGTTTGCTTCCACAGCTACAGAACAGCCATTGGAAATGATAGCTTAAGAAATGTTAACTGGTGAAGGTAACATTGAAAATCAGGACTTTGGGCATAGCTCAGTGGTGGGGCATTTGGCTAGCATATGGGAGGTCCTGTTTGAACCCCATCTCCCTCAAGTATAAGCAAAGAGACTGCATTCTTACATCTATAAAGGGACTTGGCATAACCCTAGTGTGGACCTCATGGTTTCTTTTCTTTCCTTTCTCCCATTAAGGAAATGTTGTCTACTCAGAAAACTGGTGAACTTTCTGAGTCTGAGAAGAAAATAAACTATGATGATCACACTCATTGGCAGCCTGTTCCTTTGACCCTTTGCCAGAACCTTGCCAATGACCCTATGGGAATTGTACAGTCACTAAAAACAAAGATATAATTAATATCAAAATAGGCAAAGGGACAAATTGTCAAACTTTTTAATATGTGTGGCCAAGAGGTCAATATCACTGAAAATTAAAATAGCAGAGGCCAAATTTGTTCGACTTGTCTTTTCCTTGATTTGATGAGGGACTGGCTTGAAGCTCGCTGAAGGAGATGGGCACAGCATGACAGGCTGAGGACACTGCTGAAGCCAGGTCCTCTTTTGAGCGCCTTCCAGCACGCTCTTGACATTAACCTGCAGTCAGCGATCCAGTCACTAGTCAAGGATTTTCTAAGGACCAAAAGTGGAAACCACTTCCACTTCTATCACTCTGTTTCTCACCACTTTACACCTAGACCTAAAATGTCTCCCAAGTCCAAAAGGCCGCTTTTGTCATGACAGATTCCTCACTCAGAAATCTTTAGGACTTTCCACACTGACAACGTTAAGTTCTGCTCTTCAGCTGCGTCTTGACGCTTCAGTGGAATTCCACAAACAGATGAGGAGGATGGAGGTTCGGGCGTAGGAGCCAGAGTCTGGGTGGGAGGGGCCAGCAAGGACGTAATGACGGTGACCCTTTCTCTCCTCCTGGGCTCTCAGAGCCTCTGCACTTGCACCCGAGAGCTGGAGCGCTTGGCCACACTGGCCCTGGTGCCATGGTCTGTTCGTCTTCACGTCAGCACTCAGGGATCAGGAAACTGTCAAAGCACAGGTCCTGGGCACAAGGAACAGTGGTGCCCCGGTTAGTGAATGGTGTCCTGGGGCTGCAATGAAAGGAAGGCTAAGAAACCAAAGGGAAAAAATTTTATGAAAACCAAACTGAATCTGTCCTAAACAGGAACCTCAATTCCAATAATTTTTTTCACATTTTATGTTCATTTTCCAATTTAAATATCAACTATTAGCAAACTTGTTCCATGGCATTTTCACTACACATCTCCTTCCTACCTCTCTGGTCTCCCCAGCTGTGGCATTGTCTTCAGGAACCAACTTTTACCCATCTTTTGAGCAAATTACCAAACATAAAGCCTGGCTCATGATAGACAGTAAATGGAAGTGCTTTCTATGTCATCACTTTACAAAGAAGACCTGAGGCCACAGTAATTTGTCTTTTCTCTGAGGTTTCAGGGCACTTCTTTGTCCTATTCATATATTTTTATGAATTGCTTTGCAACTTTAAAGTGAATTCTAAAAGTTTATTGCAATCTTCTCTGTTCACACACAGAAAAAGCAATCATTGCCTAAGCTAGACCACAAATCCTTTTTTTTTTTTTAAAGTAGCCCTGAGGAATGAATTCAGAGCCTTTTTACTGAGTTATTCCTCCTCCCTGGCCCTTTTTACTTTTATTTTAAGACAGTCTCACTAAGTCACTAGGTTGCCCAGACTGGCCTCGAACAAGTCCCACTCCTGAAGCCCTCATGTTCAGCTCTCTAAGCATGTATGCAGCATTCTCTCTGTGCTGGGTTCTGGAAGAAGAACTGGAAGCGATGCAGGGACTAGGGCCTGTCTAAGAAGCTCACGAGTCCTGTGGATTGAGCAGACAAGTCTTGATAGTGCAACATACGTGTGGCTCAGAGGACAGAGTTCTTCCTCTGAAAATAGTGTGAAGCCTTCCTGGGGAGAAAGACCCCTACGAAAGACTTTGGAAGGTAAGTTCGAATGTCCCAGGTAAGAGCGGAAGGAGGAGAGGCAGGCCGATGGCGGAGTCCCTGTCGGGGATGGGAGAGCGGGCCAGAGGAGACATGGGCATCGTGAAGGTGCTAAGGAGCTTGCGCTCTATTCTGCAGTGGTGGTGGCAAGGGGTCCAGAAATGTGGCCCTGACTCTGGTCTAGTACCCACCACAGGGCAGGAGTTGAGCCCTGGCTGGAAGGAGGCAGCTATGCAGCCAGATTAGGGAGGAAGGCCTGTGAGCCCCGTTTTCCTCATTCTGGAGGTGGGGTCACACCCTGCGCTCCTGAAGAACCCTGCTACTCACAGCAGGAGAGTTTACTGGGAGCCACACAGACCTGCTGAAGAAGGTCAGTTTATTCATTTCCTCGCATTTACTGAGCAGTAACATGCAAACCCAAGAAATAATGGAGAGAAAATAGCCTACGCGTCAAATGCTCATGCACTGACTGCGTTCCCACTGTAACAAGGACTAAAGTTTCTTCTCCCTTTAAACTCTCAGTTACTTGTTTGTAGAATGGGGAAAATCTGAAAATGGAGCAGGATGAGGATTAAGGAAGCGTGCCGAATGGTCTTGCCCAACACCAGTCTCCCAGGTCTTCGTGTGCAGTGAGATCTCTTTCCTCTCCACAAGCGACCACAAATACCCAAAGCTGGAGGACTACTGGGAAGTGGAGCACGATGCTGTGTTCATAGGCAACAAACTGCTCAGGATCAAACAAGGGAGCTGCCATTGTCCAGAAAGAACTGCTCACATACTCCCATAACTCTTCAACAACCTGTTATAAACAAGTGTTGACATAAATTCATCTGCAGCTGAGCTTCAGCTTTATGGCACCTTAAAAACCTGTAATATTGGGCTGGAGATTTAGCTCAGTGGTTCCAGCACCTGCTTCGCAAGCGCAAAGCCCTAAATTAAATCCCGGTAACCACATACAATGCTGGGCATGGTGACTCACGCCCACCAGCCATCAATACCACGTACCACAGTGCCGGGCGTGGTGGCTCACGCCTATAATCCCAGCACTCAGGAGGCAGAGGCAGGAGGATTGCCGAGTTCAAGGCTTGCCCGGGCTACATAGTGAGCTGAGGGCCAGCCTGAACTACAAAGCAAAACCCTGTCTCAAAAAAACAAAACAAAACAAAACAAAACCCTGTAATATTAAAAGTAAATTCAATAGTGCATGTGACTAGGCCCTGGAGGTATTCAGGGAGTGACTTCACTGTTGATGACTCAGTCCTTCCCCTGGTGGAAATTCACATTCCTGGGGTGGGAGAGAGTCCCGCACGTGGAGAAGAAAGGAGGACACATGTGCGGCCCCCTCAAGGAGGTGGACCTTGGGCAAGATGCTGAGCCAAGCTCCTCCCTTTGAAGACCACTGAGTGAACGCGGATGTCACTTCTGAGCCTTAGTTCAGCAAGCAAACAGGTCCTTCTGGGTACAGTCGGGGGCAGGAAATGTGGGTTGGTCTCCCAGTTCCTCTGCAGTCCCAGAGGGTAACTTGGAACTGGAGGGCAGGTGGCTGTGCGACTCCCCGGGACGCAGGCCCCTCAATGCTGGGCCCATCCCATGACGCTGAGCCCCATGGGTGCCGTCATGGTCTCTTCTCACGGCCTCCACTCCAGTGTCTTTTAGAACCATTATTACGTGGTCTGCTTTGTGATAAATGTCAGAAAGTGGAGTTTCTGATTCTCCACAGCAGATGAGTGAGGAGCTGCCTCTCCAGCAGGAGGGAAGGAGTCCGTCTGAGCCCCCACGTGCCCTGAGCTGTGTGCCCGCCAATCTGAGGAAGGGCCAGAGATGAGGACTTCAGCATGGAGTAGATCAGGAACCAAATGGCTGGCCAGAACCCCGGAAGGAGAGAACCAGAGCCCATGGGCAAAGCCAGGTTGGTAAGGAGAAGGGAACTTTATCCACAGGAAACTTTAGCCTGGAGCAGCTTTGACAGCTCTCAGCAAATTTCGTAGACCCAGCTGCAAGGGCTTTTGCTCTAGTAGCACCTGAAAGGCATCGACTAGCCAGCTTCTGGCCTGCAAGTGGGACGTGCCCCTCAGAGCACTCCCACCTGCACCTTCCGAGCTGGTCTACCAGTCTGCTGGTGCTTCAGGCCGAACAATTCTCAAGGCATTTGGCATCTGCTCTTGTGTCTAATCTGCCGCAAACTTGGTATCGGTCCCCGTTTTATAGCTGAGGTTGATAAGGATGAAAGCCATCAAAGGCCGTCAGCTCTGCAGCCGTGGAGCCTGGCCAGGACTTACGGCTGCCTCTGTACCCTGCCTGGTGTGTTCACTCCTGTTCCACCCAATCTAGCTACAGGGAGAGCTACAACTGCACATTGCTCGTGTTCACAGCCCAAAGGAGAGACTTGCTGGGTGGTGGTCTAGCTGGACAGCAGCCCCTTCTTACCTCACCTGTCTGCCCAGACCCACATGCCTACCGTGGCCCTCAGGAGCTGACATGGGCCATTCTGGCCTTTCGCCATCAGTGTGCTGTAGCTATAGGTAGTGACTTTCACATACACACACAGCCCCGGAGATCCGAACCTTGTTTTCTTTGTGCCATGTGACCAGTTGAGCCTAACAGTTCATTTCCTGCTCAGGATCACAGGCTGTAGAGGAGTCAGAGCACAAGTTCCCACAGCTCCCCCTTAACAGGTAATCACCTATATGAAGTCTCACAAATATAGGCAGCAATCACTCTGTGGCTGATTAATAAAAGCAACCAGGCTCATCAAATTCAAATGTTGAAATAGTCATGGATGATTGGCCAAATATCAGTGCCATTTATAAGCCTGTCCTTTTGGGGATTGTCTTAGACTTGAAAATATGTTTCCTTAACTAATGGTATTTAACATAAATTAATTGCTTGCTGTGCATCCTCTGTTTCAGCCCTGGAAGGAGGACCTACAGTGGTCTTGGGTCAGTTGTGCGCATAGAGGAGCCCTTGGGGTGTTCTTCAAGACACACCCAGTCTTCTCACCTTCGCCTCACCTCTGCATCCCCCAAATGAGCTTTCTTCTCATTGGGGTGCAGTTTTAGAAGTTGTTCCTTAATTTCCATCTTTAGACTTGAGCCATATTCCAAAATATTTTGTGAATGTTTTACTGAATGCGAGCACTAATGTAGTGAGAGAATTAGAACTGGGAGTGAAGCTGGGGATGAGGCTGGTGCAGCTCAGGAGGACACAGGTCATCTCAGGGTGGTAGAACCTTCACTCAGGGAACCGTAATTAAAACATTCCCCACCAACCCACGCCATCTGTGTTAGTCAGGAATCCCCTCGGGAAGGGAATCCCAGCTAGACCCAAGGATTCGCACACCACCACCAAGGCACCTTCCCCCTCCGCCATTCTACATGTGTTTCCTAAGGTGGTTGTAACCAAATACCAAAAACATGGTGGCTTAAAAAATTAGAAATTTTTGTACAACCGTGTGAATATACGTAATGTCACTGAGCCATAGACTTAAGAAAAATACTTAGAGTGGGCCAGAGGGTTAGCTCAGTAATTCCAGCATCTGCCTCACAAACGCAAGGTACTGAGTTCGATCCCCGGTAACCACATACACTGCTGGGCATGGAGACTCACGCCTACCAGCAATCAATACCACATATCACAGTGCCGGGCGTGGTGGCTCACGCCTGTCATCCCAGCACTCGGGAGGCAGAGGCGGGAGGATTGCTGAGTTCCAGGCTTGCCTGGGCTACATGGTGAGCTGAGGGCCAGCCTGAACTACAAAGAGAGACCCTGTCTCAAAAAAAAAAGAAATTAGAGTGGTGTGTTTTGTGTTATGGCTTCTTTCCCATAAATGAAACAAAAGGAGCCCAGCCAGTCCTTTGCTCCAGTTCTGGAGTGTAGGGGTCTGAAAGCCAAACATTACCACGTACACTCTGCAGTCTCAGAGGATCTTCCATCGGAAGCATCCTAGACTCTGGTGATCACTGATGGTCTCTGGAGTCCCTAACAGAGGCTTCACTCCAACCGCTGCTTCCACTGTCACGTGACACACCCTGTGTGTGTGTGTGTGTGTGTGCGTGCACGTGCAAGTACATAAACATGCATGTGTGCCTGTGTCTGGTTTTTCTCTTTCATTGGATTAAGGCCCATTCTAGTCCAGTTGATTACATGTTAACTAATTCTATCTCTAGACATTCTTTTTCCAAGCAAGGTTGCATTCTGAGGTTCTAGTTCATCAAAAATCTTTTCAGTATCACTATGCAACCTGTCCAGTCTCTTATCTTCATTAGTTGGTTCAGCTTTATTTTCACTCTGGCATCTTCTCAGGGGCAGTGACAGAACTTTAGGATCCCTACAATCCCAGGAAAAAGGAGGAGCTTTTTTCCCTCCTAACATCTGCAGCAGAGCTCTGACATGGCTCCTTCTGGGTCAGGAACTCATGCTGGGCCAGTCACCATCTGAGATTGGTCGACAATCCTGAAACTGGGGATGCAGGGCAAGGCAACTAGCACACAGACTCTCCCGAATCTTGTGGAAATACAAAACAGACTCAGAGAGCCAAGACCCCTGTAATACTTCTTTAACTCTCCATAAGTATAACTACACATCTGTTATTACAGAAAATGACCTAGCTCATTGAGAAATATTATTTCCATCTAGAGCAACTTGATTTTCCAACCATAAAGGTTTTAGTTTAGAATGCATTAAAGTCAAAATTACTTGAAGGGTAGCAATGGGAGATAAATGATAGACAGATAGGCATAGTGAGCACTACTGGATAAAATTTGACCCCAGAGGATTTGTGCACTGGAAGCTTGGCCCTCAGTTTGGTAGTAGAGGTATTGTGGAAACTTTAATAGGGAGGGATAGCAGAAGTTCCATAGGACTTTAACAGGTCCCCAAGAGACTGTGAGACCCAAGACTCTTTTCCAGTTTCAGAATATGAACCCTGAGCCCCACTGTTCTGACACAATGATGAGCCCTCACCAGATGCCACACCAGTGCTGCCCTTTCTGTCCTCGGACTTCAAACTTCCAGAACTGTAATCTAAACAACCCCTTTTTCTCTGTAAGGTAAATTGCCTCAGGTATTTTGTTATAGTAACACAAAACCAAAACATGTACATGGAAGACTGGATTCAATCAGGACTTTCAGTAAGACTATAATTTATAGAAAAAATCCAATTCATTTTCATTGAGGAATTTAAGACAGAAATTTAGGGAAAAAGACATTTAAGGTGATATAGAAAAAGTGACATCTGGTATTGGGTATACTTTGGGTATTCTGAGCATGAGCAGTTTCTTAAAGGAAAACCTAAAATAGATTTTAAAACCCCTTCAATCCCACCCTGTCTGGTTCCATCTTCTAGCTCGTCACAGTAGAGTCACCAGTGCAAATGCTGCCTTCATGCCTAAACTTGCCAGAACAAATCGGGCTATGCAGATTATCCAAGGTGTCCAATCACGCTCCACCCTCTCCTATCTGATGCATAATTAGGGGAAGTATTGTTGTTCCTTTAACCTGAAGGGCAAGATCTAAAGCTGTACCAAAGACATTCTGCCATCCAGGGAAGGTAAAATAGAATTTTATCCCTGTGGGACATGGTGTTTGGGGAGTGCTGAGCAACTTTCTCTGGCCACTTCCACTTTGAGCAGCTTTTCCAGCTAGCTCACTATGCTCAGTCTGCGTGAGAAGATCTGTCTGGCAGATACACTGGCCATCATTGCACTAATTTGCTTGGTCAGCAAATGGGTGCTGCTGGCCCATCAGTTACAGCCAGCAGAACTTGAATGCCCTCCGTGGGGGCCCTTCTGCGTGACCTCGCATATGCATCTGCTAACAACCCACTTTCCCAGAATCCTGACAGCATGAGGGATGGTTTAGACTTAAGCACCTCAGACACTTAGAGACACCGTTTTCTGCCCTGCCTCGCCTCTCGCCGCAGGACAGAGTGTGATGAAACGGGCCTTTCTTGCCTCATCAGAGCCAGTAGTGGTTTTGACAGGTCCCCGGTCACTCTAGTTTCCAGATCCTCAGCAGTAACCAAATGCCCAACAGGTGTGTTTTATATACCAGCCCTCGACCCAAGGGCTGGTACAAAAAGTGTGACTTCAAGAGAAGGAGAAGGGAGGGCTGTGGGGTTGTGGGAGGAGAAAGCAGTACAGAAAGCCAATGCGCCTGGGAGGGCAGAGGGTACCTGGTGGCTGGCAATGCCGATGATAGAGTGATCAGCTCGCCATAGTCTGCCTGGGACAGGCCATTCAAGGCTGAAGCCTTCTGCCTCGGGAATCCCTCCATCCTGCACAAACTGGAGGGCTGGTCACATAGGTGAAGTCACGTGGCCTGAGCAGTGTAGGACAGGAGAGGAAGAGCGGTTGGCACAGCAACATCACTTTAGAAGTGGGAACTGTGACCCTTGGTTCTGTGGCCCTGGCCCAGAAAGCGGATCTCCAGCCCCCACAGATGCCCCGGACTGCGCACCTAGCAGGTCACTGGGCCTCACTCCATGCTCTCTGAGGCCCCACGGAAAAGCTACCGACACTGTGTTTCCAACACGCCAAGCTCTGAGCGAGCTCCGAAGACTGGCCAACAGAGATCACTGACTGGCTGGCTAGTATTGTATATCATATCCACCCACGTTTTTCATTCTTAGACGGCATAAAAATCAAACTGACAAAGGGGCTCTCATGAGAGTGAGGCCATGAGGCTAACAGTAAGCGCAAGTCACAAAATAGCTGTGGGGCACCGAATGGAAGTCTGTCTGAGTCAGCACAGCGCCACCCACCGGGAGCGAGTACCTCAGTGGCCCAGGAGCTATCCTGCCAGCCCAGGCACAGGTGGGTCGGGCTGTAGCACCTTCCTCATCAGTTAGCCGTTCCGAGCCCAACTGCCCTGCTCCTGATGCCGGTGCCCTCATAGCAGGGGCATTCCACACTGCCGAGTGCCTGCCAACCTCTCTGCTCCAGGACCAGGTGCCTGGCCGATGGCCCCTACCCACTGGGCCTTGGCATTGGCTTTCTGGCTAGGTGCTGGCAGGTTTTCTTGGCCCCAGCAAGACTCCACCCAGAGTACAAAGGCCTCAGTGCCAACATAGAGACTCTCCTGCAGTTGTCCCTGCTGCTTGCTAACTGGCATAAGTAGGAAAGACTTTGAAATCAAGCTGCTCTTTCAGGAGCAAAAGATAAACCATAGGCCTTAGTTTTTCTGCAATGCCCACTTCTCAAAGATGGACCACAATATGCATCCACACATTCATCAACTTATTGTTAAAAAATAATCTATTGAGAATTTAGTTACACAGGTGACTGTGCAGATATAGGAATAGCAGAGAATGAAACAGGCAAAATCTTTGCTTATGGTACTTACGTCTTTGAGAGAAAAACAAAGATAACAAATAGAAAGTAAATAGATGAACATCTCAAAAAGCATGAAGTACTGGGAAGACATTGGCAAAGAAGATGCAGTTCTGGGGGGCTTCACCTTTGTGGACGTCCTCACCCACACCCCAAACCACACCGCACGCATCTTGCTGCCCATGGTGAGCAGGACACTCTGGCATCTCCTGGGGTTGCTTCCTCCAGGGTCAGCTCTGTGCCCTTCTCCCCTTGCCATTTGTGGGGCCCACAGTCTTGGTGGGTGGGGACTGCAGGCCTGTCCCTGGCCCAGCAAGGGTGTCTTTCTTTTGCCCCCATCTGCCATGTTAACTGGTCCCTGGCAGTCTGTGTCCCAGCAGTGAGAAGCAATAATGCCCCATGGGCCGCTTAGTTCTCCTCACCGGCTGTTAAGAGAGTGCATTTGAGGTGCAGAGAGGGCTCAATAGACACTCGCTGAGTCCACGTGTAAGTAGACGGGCAGGTCTGGGGCTCAGCAGTCCACGCAGGTTCAATATACCCATTCCCTCAGCTCACTGAGTAGCCCAGAAGTCTACAATGAGAGGTAAAGTAAACTTGTTTTCCCACAGATCGTATCACACACAGACACAGAACAGGAGAAGCCTCTCCTGAACAGCTCAGACTGGCTGTCCCAAAGGTCGGAAGCACGGCTGTTTCAGCCAAAGCCAAATTTCCCCTGGAGTATACTTTTTTGAAGCACCTATTGATCTTTAAGAAAAGTAGAATTTAACAAAAATGCTGTTTGCAGCTTCTTGTTTCCTTCTCAAAACTCCCTGCAAGTATTTCCAACTGTGATGTGAAATTTAACTGTGTGCAGCGAAGTGGTGACCTCTGGCTCAGCCATTGGCTTGCTGGGGACAGCTGACGTCACAGGCACCTCTGGCAGACTGAAGCCAAACCCCTGGCTGTGCTGCAGTGGGGGCAGCACAGAAAGTTTATCCCAAAGAGCCGGGAGCTCAAAGACGGGAGCTCACAGCCTGCTGCATCTCCCACGGACCCTGCCTGCCAAATGGAAGTACGAGTTTGAAGTTATCTGAGGAATAACAAAAATGTCAGAGGCAGCTCTGCAGTTAAACACTCTTTCTTATGGACGGTAAGAAGTCATCACAAATCTCTGGAAATGAAAGACAGATCACAATTTGCATTCAAAATTTCCCCTCTCTTATGTTGTTTGCTGAAATGTGACCTCTCTATTCTCTTCATGGTGAAGGAAATTCATTTTTGTTTAATCCCTCCTCTGATTAATAACAAGATGGCTCTACTAGAACAATTAGAGCACTTGACCTGCTGGACAGGCTGGGCAAGTCAGCGGATCCCATAGTCATGAAATTCAGGTATGAAAACATAAATTCTTAAGAACAATGCTGTACTAATAGAAGTTTTGATGATAGGCCATGCATAAGTTGCTAATTTTTTTTTAAAAAGAACTATACAGAACATCACCTAATGTCCCCTTAAAGCATTTGAAAAATTCTCAGTGCTCTGGCACTATCTTTTTTAACTTTGGAGCTTACCATCCTAGGCAGACCTCTTAAACTTCTATACCCAGGAACTAGGTAGTATTAAAGGGAGCCAGGCAGTTTGAAAATAGTAATAAGAGATCTCACCACCACATGGTACTACTGATGACATTGCTTTGTTTTGATTAAAACAGCCTTGACATTTGAGGGGCGTAGGTCAAGAGTACAGAAGGAGGCCCATATGCACCACATTAAATTATTTATAAGTAAAATCAATCTAAAGTACAAAGTCAATAAAATATGTTTCCTTGAAAAGCACAACTTAGAACAGAATGGTAGGTGTTGATTTAGAAGCTCTGGAGCTTCTAATTAGGAGCTCTGGAGGCCTCCACGTAGAGTGCAGTGCTGCAAGGAGGGTCAGACCCCACCTCGCCCTGCGGCTCTTCTACCCTATAAAGGCCTCGGGCACCTTCACCCTGCTCTACCCACAGCTCCAAACCTTGAGCCTTGGGTAGCCCTCAGAGGCCAGGCTGGAACGTTGGCCTCTGTGTGCTCTGGGATTGTTTGGGATGGGACTTGGGGAATTCTAGAGCCCCACAGTGTAATCCATAACATGATTCATCCACTTTCTGTAAAGGGTCAGACAGTGTCTGTATCAGGCTTTTTTGGGCAAGACAATAACTATCACAGTTATTTGCCAAAATTAAAAGAGGAAAGGTTTACTATATTCACAGTTGTAGAAGTTTCAGTTCACAGTTGGCTGGCTCCATGACAGGGTGGCAGAGCAGAGGGGCATTGCAGAGGAGAAACAGTGCATGGTGGGAAGAAGGCAGCAAAGGGCAGCAAGAAATGAGCAGCAACCACAGCACTCGTCCTTGTCTCTTAACATATCTGTTTCGTTGTATCATGAAATATGGAAATGGATGTGAGAATGTCCCCATAAAACTTTGTGAACAGAAGCTGACAGCAGGTTGGCTCTGCTCTGCAGGCCATAGTTTGCAGACACCTGGTTCAAAAGCCAGGGCTGGAGCTGCCAAAAATGTAGAGCACCTAATTAATCTTGGATTCTAGATTGTTGGATTATTTTTTAGTGTATGTTCCAAATATTGCATGGGATATCTTTTTTTTTTAATTGAATTCTTTATTGGTACAATTTATATACATCTCAAAATCACATATAACATTGGGAAATTTGTACCAGTATATGCCACAAGTTAATTCTCATTTTTACCCATATCCCTACCCACTCCCCCCTCCTCCCCCCTTATACATGCTCTTTTATTTTCTTTCTGTATCATATTTATTCCTTCCCCTC
>PVIC010014969.1:0-19523 GCA_004025085.1 Thryonomys swinderianus
GGTTGCATGTTACATTCAGACTACTTTTTTTTTTTTAATCCTTAGGACTGTAGGGGTATGAAGAAGAGAATAAGGACAAAATTGAAAACAGTTGTCTGCTCTGCAAATAAATACATTTTAAGATTATTTTATAATAACTTTTGCAAAGGTATGAAAGCAGAATAATAAATTAACAGTGATGTTACCATCCAAGTTGACTCTGACGTTAAAGGCATTTGTTGTAGAACAGTTTTCCTTTGACATAGTTGTACTAGTTCAATAGGATGTGTTCTTTGGATTATCTCAAGGCATAGAAAAGTGTATTCATTATATCTACACAGTAGACATAGAAAACTGGAATTTTTTTTTGTTACATTACCTCCTCAAGCTTGTATTAAACTATATTTCCGTGGCATGGTGGCACATGCATAATCCTAGCCCTCAGGAGGCAGAGGCAAAGGCATTGTTGCAAGTTCAAGGATAGTCTAGGGTACAGTAAGTTCAGTGCCAACTACAAAGTAAGACCCTATCTCAAAAAATTCAAATAATCGGGAGGCAGAGACAGGAGGATTGCTGAGTTCAAGGCTTGCCTGGGCACCATAGTGAGCTCAGGGCCAGCCTGAACTACAACGCGAGACCCTGTCTCAAAAAGCAAAAAAAAAACAAAACAAAACAAAAAAAAAATTTAAAAAAAAAAATTCAAATAAACAAAAATCCCACAAAGCAAAATAAAAATAAACTATATCGTGTGTACTTCCTTCTTGTTTTACTGGCTTTGCTGATAATAACCAGAATTGCAAAGTTAATTTATTTTATTTTGAATAATAAAGTTGTTCAATTAGCAAGGAATGAAAGAAAATAGTTTATCTTCTGTATTCATATTTCCTGTACACATAGTATCTATATCTATGAACTGTTCATTTCCTGGACTGAGAAAAGGGAAATGCTTTATGTCTGGTATATTGAGATCCTTGTCTTGTCAGTAATTAAAAATACTTGGAAACTGATTGTGGGGGTAGGTTTGTTTATTTGATCCTATATGAAGGGGCACTTTATTTCTATTTTTTAAAAAAATTTTCCCCTTTATAAATTATGATCACATTCAACATTGAGAATTTGTACCTGTACATGTTATCTTTTTTTTTTTTTTTAAACAGGGTCTCGCTTTGTAGTTCAGGCTGGCCCTGAGCTCACTATGTAGCCCAGGCAAGCCTGCAACTCAGCAATCCTCCTGCCTCTGCCTCCTTTGTACTGGGTTTACAGGTGTGAGCCAACACCTGGCAGTGTGGTGTGTGGTGCTGATTGCTGGTGGGTGTGAGTCACCACTTTGGTATTGTTGTATGTGTACCGGGGATCGAACCAGGGACCTTGTGCTTACTAGGCAGCCGCTAGAACCACTGAGCTAAATTTCTGGTCCATATAATGTTATCTTGATCTCATTTTTTTTAAGGAAATTTTTCTTTCTGCTCTCAGTTAAGCTGTTTGCTTTGCACTTTGGGGATCTGAGTACATACCTCAGAACAAGTGATCAGGGGCATACCTTTTGGGCAGTGGGCTTTCAAATACTGCAGTTATTATAGGACAATGATAATGTGAATGTGGTTATACTATAGATCAAACCATATAATGTGTATGTTTACACACTTGCAGATATGACCTTATTTATAGGTACCTTAAATAACAAGAGGTAACATAGCCCTCTTTCTTTACATATTTGTTCTTGTATATTGCAGAAAAGCCTGCCTCACACCAGACATTTTGTTATTTTCTGAAAATGTTTTGCTATCAGTCAGTGGTTATGAAAATAGTAGGGAAGTTTCTTCTGCGTTCATTCCCAATAACTTGAAATGGGCAGGTAGGAAGAAAGCTTGGAGTGGATTCAGATGGAGATAGGATTTAGTATAGACTTTGTCCTCAGGTTAATTCTTCATAAAATAACAAAGTTTGAGTTGGTATCAGTGTATAGAGTTTATTTTTTGAAGAACTTGGTTTTATGACTGTGTGAATGATGTGATTGCCTTTTTTTTTCATGACTCATTTTAAGGATGCCCTAGACAGTGGTCATGTAAAGAACATGAGAAACCTGTATATTTTGGAGTTCAGCAGTGGTTATCAGCTGCAGAGCCAACTTTGCAATTCTATCTTGGGGTTGTCCTAATATTTAAATGTGGTAAAGTCCTTCTTATTGCTGTTTACATTGTGCTTTTACTCCTTTGATTTATTTTTACTTTTTATTTCATGGCTCTCAGCAACCAAAAGTGGACATTCCAGGAATCCTTATACTCTTTGGACTTAAAAAATGTAAACTTGTAATATTGTCCTTTTTCATACTTGGACTCTGTTTCTATCTACCCTTTGTTCTCAGCTGGCTCTACAGAATAGAGTCTTAATTGTAAATTGGCTTATATATACTTCATTTTGATCATTGTGATGGGTTGAGACTCTTTGAAATTCTACAGATTTTTTTTTAAAACATGCTATGAAAGCTGAGAGGCATCTCAGCAGTAATTCCTTCCCCAATTACTGCAGGTCCCTTCTGGTTTCCATTTACCAATTGATGACTTCAACTGGCATCTTTGCTTAGACTCTTGTTCACCGTTCATTTTATTTTTCCTCATCCCACTTTATGGAGAACTGTCAGATTATGCTTTTAAAAATAATTTTTGTGATGATACTCCTTTTCGCTCCCTCTTGGACTAGAGCCCACCTCCTCAGGCTCATGCTGCTAAACTAGCAATTGGCACCCTCTTCTTACTCCTTACTGTGTTGACGGGCAGTCTCCCAGTGGGTATCTGCTTCACTTGCACTCAGTTCTACTTTTGCTGGTTGCAGAGGATGCTTCTTACTGTCCTGCTCACTTTAAAGTCCCTCCTCTTAGGCTTTCCTTGATCAGTCTATCCCTGGCATGTTTTTCTGTTAACTGGTTAGTGTTCTTATCATCTGAAATAGATTGTGAAATGTAACAGTCAGCACCAAGGTTTTAGCGAGCATGCTTATCTTAAAATGCTTTGTATCAGTTTGATTCCTTTTTTAAGTTTAATTCCTTTAAAAAATTATATACTCTTTTAAATTCTTTCAGTCCAAAGTTTTATTTTTTAAATTTCCCAGTAATAGCTAATGTAGGCCTTGCATTTCTAAGTATGTTCAAGTGGTACCTTTGACTTCGGTAAATACTTTAGTGTTTAAACTTTTCTATAGCCAGAGAAAAAATGTTGGTTTTTAGAGATGGGAAGGAAAGCTAATGATTTGGCCTCACTTGAGAGATGCCTAAGCAATTCCAGTTTCTTTTATTGTAGAGAAAATATTAACAGTGCTTACCAAAAATTGCTCAATAACCCAGAGCAACATTGAAGAAAAATATTAATTTATATATTCCATCATTATCATTAGGCCTCCCACCCTCCAAAAAAAGTTAAAAGCAGAGTGAGCTAGGTATGGTTTCACTTACCAGGATTTTGGAAGCTGAGGCAGGAAGATCCCTTGAGTTCAGGCCAGCCTGGGCAACATAGTGAAACCCTAAACAATGAAACAAAACTGAAAAAGATTATGTTACATTTCTACCAAAAGAGACATTTTGTTAAGAGTACACTTCTGTAGAAATCAGTAGTAACCACTTGTCTCTGAAGGATAAAGAAATTGAAGCAGAAATTTTGTAGCAAATGTTGATTTATAGGTTTTCTTGTGATTGGAATTAAATGAAATGGAGTAAAAATATTTAACGTTTAGAAGTAGTCTGTTAAACAACAAAAACAAAACTAGAGGTAAACTTTTCACATGAGTTCTGGGTAACTGATAAAGACAATGCAACATGTGTTCTTAATAGATACATTATTAACAGGAATAATTTAGTAGATGGGGTTATTAACTGAATGATAATAACTAACTGTGATAACTAAAATATAAACTAAAATAGTGATAAGTAAAATATAAAATCTTTGGCGCTCTCTTCCTGGCTTTGTCTCTGCCCCTCTCCCTCCCCTTCTCCTGATTTTTTTTGGGGATAGGGGATGGCAGGGATTGACCCCAGGATTCATAGTGAAACCCCCCCCCCCATTTTGAAACAGTGTCTCTGACTTTCAGTCCTCCTGATTCAGCCTTTCAGTGTGTGGGAGTACAGGTGTTAGCCACAACTTCTGGCTTATATATTTATTTGTAACTTTAAAAATAATTGACTTGTGATTGCAGTGAACATTTTATATATATATATATATATATATATATATATATATATATATTTTTTTTTTTTTTTTTTTTTTTTTTTTTAGACAGGGTCTTGTTTTGTAGTCCAGGCAAGCCTGGAACTCAGCAATCCTCCTATCTGCCTCCCGAGTGCTGGGATTACAGGCGTGAGCCACCTTGCCCGGCTTCATATATTCTTTATGTAAACTACGGTTTTCAAAATGAGTCAGAGGTTTAGTTATTAAAATTATTTTAAACAGAATCAGCTCTCTTAAAATTGGTACTAGTTTTTTTTTTTTTAGTTTTTGAGACAGGGTCCCACTTTGTAGTTCAGGCTGGCCCTGAGCTCATCATGTAGCCCAGGCAAGCCTCGAACTCAGCAATCCTCCTGTCTCTGCCTCCCGAGTACTGGGATTGCAGGTGTGAGCCACCACACCCAGCACTGTGGCATGTAGTATTGATTGTTGTGGGCATGAGTCACCATGCCCACCATTGTATGTGGTTACCAGGATTGAACTCAGGTCCTTGCGCTTATGAAGCAGGCACTGGAGCCACTGAGCTAAATCTACGGCCCAAAATTAGTACTAGTTTTTAATCAGTTTGAAATTATATTGAAGTGAAATGTCTGCTTAAGAGAACATGCTTTATTTGTAGTGAATACTAGACCATCATAATCTATTTTTATTTATTAGAAAGTCAGTTGTGGGCGGCTGGGGATTTAGCTCAAATGGTACTGCGCCAACCTTGGATGCACACGAGCCCAACTTCGATCTCCAGTACCACAACAGAAGCAGACAAACAAAAACAAAGTCAGTTGTAAAGTATAACAAGTTTTTATTGTAACAAGTAATTCAACATCTTACTACATGAATGCGTTTTCCAGTTTCCGTCCAAAAGAGGATACATGAAGAGGATATACTTGTTATTTTATTTTTAAAATTTAATGCTATTTTATAAATATTGCGTGGAGTCACTGGCTATTTTTTGGAATTATATTTATATTATATTTTTTGGAATTATATACCACAGCCACTTGATTATTGAATATTTAATTTGAGACCAACTTTTTTGGTTTGCAACAGTCTTACAGACATATTGAATGTACTTTTCTTTTGTAAAAAACAAATTTTAGCCAAGCATAGTGGTGTGTACCAGTAATTCCAGCAGTTTGAAGGCTGAGGCAAGAGGCTCACCATGAATTTGAGGGCTGCCTAAGCTATATGGTACAACTCTGTCTCAAAAACAAAACAAAACAACAAAAGATACATTCTTTTTTTTTGAGACAGGATCTCGCTAACAAAAGAAATTTTGAAAGGTACATTCTCAGAAATGAACATTACTTTTATCCCGCCCCCTTTTCTACAGATCTGTACTAACAGTAAATCAATACATGTGTCTTTTTTTGGGGAAACAGTGTAAAGGCTTTTTTTTTTTTTTTTTTTTTTGAGACAGGGTCTCAAAAACCACAAGAGATAAATGTAGAAAAAGCAAAGTGAGCTGGGTGGGTGAAGCCTCACCTAGGATCACTGGAGAGGCGGGGCAGGAGGACCACTGTGAATTTGAGGCCAGTTTGAGTTACAGAGGGAGACCCTGCTTCAGAAACAAACAAGCTGGGTGTTACAGCTCACGCCTGTAATCCCATTACTTGGAAGGCAGAGGCAGGAGGATTGCTGAGTTGGAGGTTTACCTGGGGTACATAGTGAGCTCAGGGCCAGCCTGAAGTACAAAGCGAGAACCTGTCTCAAAAACAAAAAAATAAAACAAAAACCCCAAACAAAGCCAAACAACAATAACAAACTGCAGTATGCCCTCTACTAATATATAATGAGAAATAGTTTATCAGGCGGACAGAATCTGTGTTCAGTGATCATCTTGGTTACCAGAGGAAATGAGTCCTTCCAAGAAGTTGCTTGTTTTGAACAGTGTTGGAAGTAGCAAAATTAACTTGAATGGTTTAGTGTTCGCTGTAATTAGTGTACCTTGATGCCCGAGTGGCATAGTGCATCAGATGCCCTCTCCTTCAGTGTGCCAGGTATCTAGTACTGCTCACAATCAACTTCTCTTTTCTTTACTATTGTTGGGCGAATTTTTTTTTTCCCCCTGAGACAGGGTCTCGCTTTGTAGTTCAGGCTGGCCCTGAGCTCACTATGTAGCCCAGGCAAGCCCTGAACTCAGCAATCCTTCTGCCTCCAGCCTCCCCAGTGCTGGGGTTACAGGTGTGGCATTGTGGTGTGTGGTACTGATTGTTAGGATTATGGGCATGAACCACCAAGCTCAGTATTGTGGTTTGTGGTACTCGGGATTGAACTCAGGACTTTTCCCTTGCTAGGCAGATGCCAGAACAGCTGAGCTAAATCCCAGGCCCAAGAACCTATCTTTTCATATGCTGCTTTCCTGTAAATTTTTGTTGATTGAATTTAGGCAGCTACAGTACTAGGAGTGCATTAGGTCAGTAGATTGGGGAGCCGGAACAGAGAGCACTGTTGAATTTGAATTGACATTTGGATACTCATCATCATTTTGTCTTATTTAAAGTTTATTCATTGTCTTAGTCACTTTGCTATTGTGGGGACACAGTAGTTGACACAATTTAAGGAAAGAGAGGGTTTTTTTTTTGGCTTGTGTTTTCGTAGTCTCAGTCCTAGCATAGTTGTCTGGCTCCAAGGTGTGGCAGGGGCACTTGTTAGAGAACTGCCATAGCAAGGTGGACAGGAGGCAGAGGATGCGGAGCTGGGAAGGAGATAAGCAGCCCCCCATCTGCTTTGCTGTTGAGACCGCACTTCTGACATCAATACTATTGCGTAATGCATTTATAATTTAGTCACCTTACAAAAAACCTACCTTTAAGTGCATGTGGCTTTTGAGGGGGACATCTAGATATAAACCATAACCTTTATCTATTTATAATTCATTTTGTTTTTGTTGATCCTTTTATTTTTCTTTGAGACAGGGTCTTGCTTTGTAGTTCAGGCTGGCCCTGAGCTCAATATGTAGCCCAGGCAAGCCTGGAACTCAGCAATCCTCCTGGCTCTGCCTCCCAAGTGCTGGGATTATAGGTGGGAGCCACCACGCCTGGCATTGTGGTATGATGGCTGGTGGGCGTGAGTCACCACGCCCAGCCTTGTATGTGGTTATTGGGATCAAACTCAGGGCCTTGTGCTTGCAAGGCAGGCGCTGGAACCACTGAACTAAATCTCCAGCCCATTGATTTAATTTTAAAGGCAGGCTTTTTTTTTTTTTTTAATATGAGACAGGGTCTTGGTTCATAGTTCAGGCTGACCTTGCATTCATTGTGTAGCCCACTCTTCCCACTGATTTGTGATCCTCCTGTCTCAGTCTCCTGGGTTGTGGGATTACATGTTTGGCAAGTCTCATCATTACTGTAGGCCAGAAACCCAGGCATGAGTAGGGTCACTTCCCAAGCCACAGGCATGAGGTCAGTTGGGGATGTCTATGTGTTAAGCTCAACTGGGAGATGCTCATGTGTTGGGGCCAGATTTTCAGATCGATAGAGCGAGGGCCTTTAGTTGATAGTGAGTCTTGTGCTGTGATCTCTCTCATTGGTTGACCTTTCCCTGGGGTGGCTCATAGCACAGCAGCTGTCTTCACCAAAGTGAACAAAGCAGGACCAGAACAGTTTAAACAGTATGGATGTTACAGACATGGAATAATTTCTTGATTTATGTTTTTTCTTAAAAGCAAGTCACTAGGTCCTGCTCCAGTCAGGAGAGGGGGATTCGATTGTTAGACGTTATTTCAGATGGTGCTAACGTTGAGTGTACATGGATATGTTTTGGAGTAAAGAGAGACATGTTAGGTTCTGTGTGATATTTAAGGGCTTGACTAAGTTTGTGTCTATCTTTGCCCAACCACTGTGGTTTGGAATTTGTCATTTTCCCCAATTGGCTCAGCAGCTTTGAAATTCATTAATTCCTCAGTTACCGAGTTGTCACTCTTCTCCTCGGACCTTTTCTCTTTTGTCTCTTCTGAGCTTGCCTTTTCTGTCCTTCCTGTTTACATTAGTAACAGCCTTCTCACCACTACTTTGCCAAGGCAAATTGCATTCTCATACTTTTTGGCTTGCCCCTAAATATCTGATTAGGATTTATATTTATTGATTTAAAAAATACTTTCTTTGTGTTATTAGCAACAGAATTTAGGACTTTTACAATGATCTATGTCTCCAGCCTTTTAACTTGTATTTATTCATTCATTTTTTAAAATTTTGGGACAGGTTGTCACTGTGTTACCCGGGCTGGGCATACACTTGGAATCCTCCTGCTTCAGTTTCCCAGAGTGCTGGGATTACACGTGCCTTATGTGCAGTCTATTGATTAAGTAACTGAGAAAAATTGTTGACTCTTGGTGAGCTAGCTTCTTTAGCCTTTTGGTACATATTCTTTTGAGACTTGAATCTAATACTAGTATGAAGTAGAATCTCCACTTTTTAGCATTTGGGTTCGTGTTTGCTATATTGTTGCTTCCCTCTGAAAGAATTTAGCTTAGAAACAACTTTGTTACATGATCACGTGGTTTTCCTGGCTTTGTACATTTTAACAACCTGACAAGTTAAAGTGAAGGATAACAGGAATCCAGAAATAATTTTTGAAGCCTTAGACTCAAAGACTGCTGCTTTCAGTTAGCAATTTAACAAATTGAAGACAGACTGTATTTGCATATGAAGTCTAGTACTAGGACTGGAAGCTATTTACTGAGGTTTTTTTTTGCTGGTGGGGGGGGGATACTGGGACTACTCTCTCAGTTTTGAATGATTTCCCTACTTGTGTGGAGGATGCTGAGCACTTAAAAGATTAAAGGGTAAGAGTAGTTACAATCACTTTTACTTCCTTTCCACTGTTATGTGGAATGTAAAATTGACCAGTAAATCAGGTGGCCCTGGTGCTGTCCTTGTTTCTTTTGTATACAGAGTAATATTTGATGTGGGCTCTTATTTCCTCTTACTATCTTCAAAATAAAGGCAAAAAAAATCAGGATTAGTGCTCGCTTCGGCAGCACATATACTAAAAAAAATCAGGATTAAACCTGGAAAGGGGAAAGAAATTCTTTTTGTCATCTTTGGATAAGATTTATTTTGAGACAGGGTCTTGCTTTGTAGTTCAGGCTGACCCCGAGCTCACTGTGTAGCCCAGGCAAGCCTCAAACTCACAGCAGTCCTCCTGCCTCTGCCTCCCGAGTGCTGGGATTACAGGCATGAGCCATCACACCCAGCTGGATAAGATTTCTTTTTTAAACTGTAAGGGAAAAAAATTTAAAGGCATCGATGTTGTAATTGTCCCTTGAATAGTTTACATCAATTTTCAGTATTACTTGGGAGATTTGAAAGCACCTAGATGTGATGCCACTGAATACATTAATTGAAAATATACTCGACACCGTGCTAAGCATTCAAGACAGACAGTATCTCTAATTATCACAGCAGCCTGAAAAATATTTGCTTCATTAGTGAAAAAGAGAACAAGGCCTGGGGCAGTTCAGTAAATTTCTTGGGCAAATCACAGTTATCTCCTTTAGATCTTCCTGGCTCTGCTGCTTATCTTTAATCTGGACTGTTGCCCTCGTTTTACCCTCTCCCTCCTCTCTTAGACCTACTGAAGTTAATTGACCCCAGACAGATTGACTGCTTTCTGTTATTGTTGCCTTTCTAGGAAACTTAAGACATCTATGCAGTTAAATCTCAGATCAAAATGTCTTTTATTATCATATTGTTTGATTAGAAAATACAGCAACAAAGCCTAAAGCACACAAGAAACTATATCGGGCCAGCCAGTAACCCATGTCTGCAAGACAGATTTATAGAACTTCTTAAAAGTGGTTTCAAACTATGCTAAGAAACCTAGAAATTATGTTCAGGAAACTAGGATTCCTTTCATTGGGCAGAGCGTAATTTTTCTTCCTTATCATTAGGTTATGGGACTAGAAATTGGAAAGTTAAAACTTTATTGTCAAGGAGGAGAGCAAGTGCTTTGTATTTTCTGTTCCTCTGAGAGGCTGAGCTTGTTAGGTATATTCCTTTTTTATGTTTAAGAGCAGTGGTTAAATACTATCTCAAACTTTAAATTTTCCTGAATAATAGCAGTTGAAAAGAAAACATAGAGAAAGTATGAGGGACATTTTAGTGAGCAAAGCTGGTGACTAGAACCAGGAATGGAGTTCTTGTGAAAATTTCCTTTGTAACCTCCATCACTGATGCTTTGATCTCATGTAAAACTGTGTTTTGTTTTGCTTGAAAGGTACTTAGTATTTCCTTGGTTGAAGCTTGTTTAAGGATCTCATTGATTTAGAGCCTGTAATTTCTACAAAGGCTGAATGATTTTAAGTCATTTTAATGGTACTACCAACTGTTAAAATTAGTGTTTTAGTAGCGTTCAAATCGTTTTTCTGTGTTTTCAAAGTTTTGGAATAGTTTGAAATTGTGGTTGAGAAGGGTTTGGTTCGAGCATCTTTGTACAAAGGAAGTGAATTTTGCCTGTAGCATGCATAGCTGGGTTTCACAGTTGGGGTGCATGCTCCAGCAAGAATCGCTTTGTATGATCAGGTAGTAGACTTGTGGGCAGAACAAGTGGCTTAATAGTTTGTATTTCCTTTTTCAACAAGAGTCCTCTTAGAAAGCAGTTAGCTAATAAGGCTGATATTAGTTCCCTTCCCACCCCCTTAAAAATTTCAGCATAGGTTAAGACATTTAAGCTGAGCCTTTATTGGATGGTCTGATCAGTGTCCTCCTTTGCCTTAGGCCTCTTACTGTCTTTTACCAAATATACAGTAGTGCCTTGACCACAGCTATGTAGCCAGAACACTTTGATTAGAGACCTTCAGGGCACATGAGCATCTTCAGTACCCTTGTCTAAAAGAAAGTGTTGACTGCTGTACTTTCATCCTTTATGAATTCTTTAAAAGCATCTATTATTTTTAATTTGCAGCAGCTCTTGCCAGGTAAAAAGTTTTGGGAAACAGATGAATCCAGCAAAGATGGACCAAAAGGAATATTCCTGGGTGATCAATGGCGAGACAGTGCCTGGGGAACATCAGGTAATCTAGATCTAGCATCTGTACTGTGATTTATGCCTGTCTTAGAGCTCCTTTTCTCAGCAGTTGGCAAGTCATGAATTTTATATCAGTGACATAAGCATGTCAAGCAAATGTCCTGCCCAGTAGTATAATTGCCATTAAGGAGCTTGTATGATGTAATATATTTAAATAAAATGAACAAAATCAAATCTGTATTTTCCGGAGTGCTAGCCACCAAGGAACAGTCCTGTTTGAAATGACCATAGTTTTAGCTATAACCTTTTGTTCTGTACTACTGTCAGCATATTTGGAACTAGGAAATCTATGCCTGCCATTTGAAGTTCATATTTCTTTCTTGCCCCCTGCCCCAGAATACCATATATGAGATGGTTTATCTTTAAATGTACTTGGGGCCAAATGGAATCACGGACACAGACATTCTTGTGATAGACTGACCCTGAGAAGGGGTATAGGAGAACCTGTAGAGACAAACACTGACATAAGAAAGGTGTGACATTGTAGGGAGGAAGGAGATAGAAAACCCCAAAGATGGTACACTGTGTCACAGCACAGTGTGAGTGCAGAACCTCATGATGGTAGGGAGTCATCAGTAAAGATTGGATTATGTTGCTGTTTTTAAAAAGGGCAGTAAACTCATATTTAGTGATATTGCCAATAGAATATATTGAAGATATTCTGCTACCTGAAAGGTGTAACTATTAATTAATTTATTTAGCTAGATAAGTCAATTATTTGAACTGCTGTATTCTCTGCTATGCTGGATAAATGAGGAGTGTTTTCCATATCTTTAGCTTATGTAGAGTATCCGTACCTAGTGAAAAATATAATAGGAGAGAGATATTTGCTCAGAGGAACATGGCAGGTTTCCTGATTCCCAGTCATTGGTTTATCCATGAGACATCACTCATAATTTGTTTGGGCCTCTGGCTGCACTGTATCATGCTTGTGTATCTTTTTTGTAGATCATTCAGTTTCCCAGCCAATCATGGTGCAGAGAAGACCTGGTCAGAGTTTCCATGTGAACAGTGAGGTCAATTCTGTTCTGTCCCCTCGGTCGGAGAGTGGGGGACTAGGCGTTAGCATGGTGGAGTATGTGTTGAGCTCATCCCCGGGCGATTCCTGTCTAAGAAAAGGAGGATTTGTAAGTTGGCCTGAGGAACTCGTTCCTATCTCTCTCTTTCTCTTTTTTCCCTCTAAAGCAAAATACACCTGTTTTGTTTCCTTAGTTACTCACTGCACCAATTAAGGGTGTTTTTAAACATTTCCATTGTAAATAGAGTTCACTAAACAGTAGGTGATAGTAAATTAAACCTTGAAAATTAAGAAATAGTATTTTTGGGGGACACATTAATAGTTAGACGAAGTAGGAACCGAAATCTAAATCTCAGTTTATTGCTCTACCAGAAAGCATTAGTTTTAGTTTTAAAGACAAAGAGGAGAAGGAATTTATAAAAGAAAGCTGAAACTGGTTGTTAATAGGGAATCCCAGATCAGAAGGCAGTAATTTGTCAATATCCTTGGTGACTTTAAGATGATCCAAATTGGATCATTCTTGCATAGCAAGCTCGACATTATTATAAAAGTCATCTTTGGCCCTTATTGAGTAACTTCTCACACCTGGACTATTGGGAAATTAGAATTTCTGTTAATTCTTTATCTACAGTATTTAAAAAAATTCATCACTGCTAACCTCTTTGAGGCTAAGTGGTAGTATCTATAGGCTTGGCCTGTGGTCTGTTAAATCTTATCAGTCTTTCTCAGGCATCTTCAATAGTCTTTCTCAAATCTGCTTCTTTCATCAGTGTACATAGAAGTCTTACTTTACCATGTGTTTCTTTCTCATTTTGTGTTCTGTGACTGGCTTATGTTCAGGTTACAGCGGAAAAGGCCAAGAGAGACATCTTGAATGTGTATTCCTTCTTTCTCTAATGGAACTGGTTCTCTGCCTTTTCACAGCCTTTTCTTCCTGAAGTTCTTTTTGGCTAATAACACCGAACGGCGAGCATTTAGGAGACTTCTCCAAGTCACATTAATGATTTTTATCTCCATACCTATTTTCTTTTATCTTATCGCATGTACTACTCAGTATTTTTATTTTCCTGTGGCTGTTGTGAACTATTGGAGGCTTGGCCCTGTTTTCCTCCTTTCACTGTAAAACTCCTCAGGGTAATAATATTTCATTTTGGTGTAGCTTCCTGAAATACCAAGTGTAGTTCCTGAATAGACAGCCATTCTGAACTTGATCTGATTGCTTCTGGGTCTTTTGACCCTTCAAAGACTTAGGCTAGATTTAGTGGTTTGGTGGGTCAGATAGGAAATAACTTATATTTGAACCTTCCTGAGGGGCTGCTTGGGAGGAACAGGGTCTCCCCTTTGGAGTGAGGAATAGCATCAGTGCAGATAGTCTTTTACTTCTCTTTTCACCAGCTCATCCCCTCAGTCCCCTAAACCTTTCCTCCTCCTATGAGCGTAGATTCTTCACAAGTACTGTCTTCTCAACATTGGCTATACCTTCCATTTATTTACTGGAGGAGAAATAAAATAGTATTATAGTTTTGTGAATTGTTACTGTGATGAGGTGGAGCTTTGTGCTCTGGCTGTGAATTTTCTGATGTGTGTTGGCCATTTTCTAGTTTGTGGACATTTTTTGGGAGGCCTAATCCTGGGTGTAACTGTGATGTTTGTGGGAGACAGAAAAACCAATGAAAGTAGTACAAAGATAAAATGGTGGGACTGAGTTATGTTAGTTGCTTGTAGGTTTTTTTTTTTTTGAGACAGGGTCTCGCTTTGTAGTTAATGCCGGCCTTGAGCTCACTATGTAGCCCCAGGCAATCCTCGAACTCAGCAATCCTCCTGCCTCTGCCTCCTCAGTGCTGGGATTACAAGCGTGAACTACCTTGCCTGGCACTGTGGTGTGGTACTGATTGCTGGGATAAGGCAACCCCTGGCATTGTGATATGTGGTACCTGGTATCAAACTTGGGACCTTGTGCTTGCCAGGCAGATGGTGGAACCACTGAGCTAAACCCCTGCCCCTGTAGTTTTCTTTTTAAAGGAATTATTATTATTATTATTATTATTATTATTACTATTTTTGAGACAGGGTCTCACTTTTTTGTAGTTCAGGTTGGCTCTGAGCTCACTATGTAGTCCAGGCAGGCCTTGAACTCAGCAATCCGCCTGTCTCAGCTTCCCGAGTGCTGGGATTACAGGCATGAGCCACCATGCCCAGGCACTGTGTTATGTGGCACTGATGGCTGGTGCGCATGAGTCACCATACCCAGCACTGTATATGGCCACCAGGGATTAAACTCAGGACCTTGCACTTGTGTGGCAGGCACCGGAACCACTGAGCTAACCCTCTGGCCCAGGAGTTATTATTTTTAGGACAGTTTTTATGGTAAGGGCTGTGTCTTTTGGGTCCATTTTCTTTTTCTTTCTTCCCTTTTTTCCCTCCTTCCCCCTTTTCCCTTTTCCATCCTTCCCTCCCTCCTTTCCTTCTTTCCTTCCTTTTTAAAGATGGATTTCATCTTTAGTTGTCTAGGAAGATTGGCACATTTTACCATTTACAGTATTATGACCAGAAGAAATTAGACCTCAGGAGAATGGGCTATAACAATTAAATAATTTACTAAGTTTCTGAGACATGTGTATAGATAAATGAAAACTCTCTAAATCTGTGTTCCAGCTTCTCAGAAGGAAGATTGTGGGTAATAAAATATTATCCTGTATTTTGGCTCGAACTGCATTTACAGAGTGACAGAGGAAGACTCATCAGTGACATCAAGCCACCAACTTGGCACATGCCATTTTGAGCTGCTGATGAGCTTTGGGGGTATATCCTGCTGATCTCGTACAAACCTGGCCTGGCTTTTCTTGTCGGTTAGGATAACACCTTACCAAGACTATGTTCATAGAAATCTGAATAACTTTTCAGTTAAGAAAGGGATATGTCTTCTTTATAAAAACAAACCTTTTTTTAAAAAAATAGTCATTTGAAGTATTGAGTTTAGAGAACAAGGACAATAGTATATCTAGTTATAGATACTGTTATAAAGAGTGGTATTTTGTAGTTTAGGAGTCAGAGTTTCTGGTTGTTTTACTTTTTTTAAAGTTTTTTAAACAGAGTCTCACTTTGTAGTTCAGGCTGACCCTAAGCTCACTATGTAGCCCAGGCTAGCCTTGAACTCAGGGCAGTCCTTCTGTCTTTGCCTCCTGAGTTCTGGGATTACAAGCATGAGCCACCGCACCTGGCACTTTACTTTTTTTTTTTTGAGACAGGGTCTTGCTATGTAGGTTAGGCTGGCCTTGAACTCATCTGAGGCCCAGGATGGCTTCAGATCCACAGCAGTCTTCCTGCTTCAGCCTCCCAAATACTGGATTATAAGAATGTGCCGCTACAGCTGGCAGTTGTTTTATTTTTTGGATGACTTCACCAATATGATTTACAGTAAGTCACATTGGAGTCATTTTAATCACTTGAGAGCTGAAAATGTTATCTCTCATGACATATGATTGTAGAGCTCACAGTAAGTGCTAAAAGTTATTCTCAGACTGGACGACAGTCCGCACTTTCACTTTTCAGGTGAAGGGGGCCTGTAACTATAGCAATCTTTCCACACCAGTTTCCCATCTTCAGGGAGGTTTCTTGGTTACAGATAACAGTATTTACCTCTGTTGGCCTTCTCTAAGCTAACTTCTTTTATTTTTATCTTTTATGTTAGCACAAGGTCTCAGTAAGTTGATAACTTCCCCAGGCTAGGCTTAACCTTGGATCCTCCTGCCTTAGGCTTCCAGGGTGCTGGGACCTAGAGCTCCCTTGGGTTCATTTTTATTGGAAAAACAATTCAGTAGTTTTGGTTTCTGTGATAAGAATGCTTGCAGGCTGACAAAAAGAAAATGACAACCATATTTTATTCTGAGTACTTGGTGTAAATTCTTGGTAGCATTCCACATAAGAATCCCAAACTTCAGGTTTTGGAAATACAGTTCTTTCATTTCTCTTATCTTCTTGTGTCTTTCTTTTGTTTATTGCTTTCACAGTCAGATGCAGTTAGTGTTTTTCAGGCCTGTGTGTCCTTTTGTGGTAGACCCTGCTGTTGTTGATCTTCTGGAATAATAATAGCTATATTCTTCAGATAGGTTGGAGCTTTGACAGTCAGGCTACTTTAAACAGTGATTAGGGCTTAGACTGTTCTGACCTTGCCAAAATAAGAGATTGCTAGAAGAATATCTTGTGGAGGTCTCTGCTTGTTTTGTAGGGAGTGTCGGCTTTTACCCTGGAGGATAGGTATACACTCATAGCAGTTTATTTGGGTCACAAAGTATACCCTTCTAGGATCCACTACATTTATTTTAGGTAACCAATACTATTTTAATTGATTTAAGGAAAAAAAATTGAACAGTGTAATATAGGGAGAATTCAGGGGTTTGAGTCTTAATTAGACTTTAATTTCTTTATCTGCAAAGTGGAGATAATGGAAGCCTGATTTGTGTGGCTATGTAAACCCTCTGAAAAGTCTTTGTAAGTCATATAAAGGGTTCCTTCTCACAGACAGTGCACCGATGGCATTAGTGTCACCTGGGAGCTTCTGAAAAATGCAGAGCATAGACCCACTCTAAATCATTAACACAAACCTCCCTCCCTCCCTCCTTCCTTTTCTCCCTTCTCCCTCCCTCCCTCTCTTCCTCCCTCCTTCCCTCCCTCTCTCTCCAAGGTCTCACTTTGTAGTTCAGGCTGGCCCTGAGCTCATTACTAGCCAGGCAAGCCTCAAACTCAGCAATTCTCCTGCCTCTGCCTCCTGGGTGCTGGGATTACAGGTGCGAGTCACCATGCCCAGCATTGTATGTGGTTGCTGGGAATTGAACTCAGGACCATTGTGCTTGCGAGGCAGGTGCCGGGAACCACTGAGGCAAATCTCCAGCCCTCCTTTGGCTTTTTGAGAAAGGACTGGCCCTGAATGCACAGTGCATTCAGTATTGGGATTATAATTTTGTACCATTATGCCTGGCCAAACCCTGCTATTCTGATGCTTATGTTGTGATTAATTATATTTGTTCTTAGTTGTTGGTTCTTATCAAAGCTGTTGGAGTAAAAACTTTCATAACATTTGCTAGAGCCTCTGTTGACCAAGTAAATCAAAGTCTCTACACCAAGACTTGCTTAAAAAGATCTTGTAATGATCAGAACCACAGCATTATGAAAGTGATTATGCCCTGGGAAGACCAAATTGGCTATACACTTGTATTTCAGAGTTGAACTTCACTCAACTGAGGCATTTAAAATTTTTAATCTTGTTACCTTGCATGGTGTTACTTATGAAACACAATGCTGATGCATCCCTTTTACTAACAATACATTATTTTGTATAAAAGGACTTGCTCTTTGTACTTACACATGCATTATTTAGTTGATATTAACTATTTTTTCATGACTACTCTTTTTTTTTTTTTTTTAAAGTTTTCTGAGACAGGGTCTCACTTTGTAGTTCAGGCTGGCTCTGAAACTCATTATGTACCAGACTGGCCTTGAACCCCTAGCAATCCTTCTGCCTCTGCCTCCTGAGTGCTGGGATTACAGGCGTGAGTTGTCACGCTTGGCACTGTGGTATATGGTACTGGGGAGTGAACTCAGGACCTTGTGCTTGTGAGGCAGGCACTGGAACCACTGAACTGAATCACCGGCCCAACTACTGTTTATTAAACCAAATTATCCATTTTATAGGTCAGCAAACTTAAGATTAAATGGCCTATCCAAGTCTTCTGATAAGTAATTGTTAGTTGTTGAAATAAAACATGCATTTGATGCACCCTGTGTCAGTACTTTCTGAAAGACCATTTGGCTGGTTGTGACTGTTATTTTATATATTTTAAAAAATATGTAACAGGGGCTGGAGATTTAGCTCAGTGGTTCTAGTGCCTGCATCGCAAGCGCAAGGCCCTGAGTTCCATCCCAGTAACCACATACAATGCTGGGCATGGTGACTCACGCCCACCAGCCATCAGGACCACGTACCACAGTGCCAGGCGTGGTGGTTCATGCCTGTCATCCCAGCACTCGGGAGGCAGAGGCAGGAGGATTGCTGAGTTCGAGGTTTGCCTGGGCTACATAGTGAGCTGAGGGCCAGCCTGGACTACAAAGCGAGACCCTGTCTCAAAAAGAAAAAAAAAATTGTTTTCTCTGTCTGGAGATTTAGCTCAGTGGTTCCCATGCCTGCCTAGCAAGTACAAGGTCCCAAGTTTGATCCCTGGTACCATACAACACAATGCTGGGTATGGTGGCTCACACCTGTCATCCCAGCACTCAGGAGGCAGAGGCAGAGGCAGAGGCAGAGGCAGAGGAAGGAGGATTGCTGAGATCGAGGCTTGCCTGGGCTACATAGTGAGCTGAGGGCCAGCCTGAACTATAAAGCGAGACCCTGTCTCAAAAAAAAAAAACGAACACACACACACAACAGTACCATGAAATTTCGGAAGCAGGGTATGGTGGTGCACACCTGTAATCCCAGCATTTGGGAAGCTGAAGCAGGCTGACTGGTGTGAGTTTGAGGCCTGAACTATGAACTATCTATGAACTATCAAGCCCCTGTTTTTAAAAACACACAAAAAAGGGCAGGGGTTGTAGTTCAGTTGTGCCACTGCCTGCCAGGCAAGTGCAAGGTCCTGAGTTCAGTCTCCATTATGCAAAACACAATCCCCCCACATAGTGTTGAACGTGGTAGCTCATGCCTGTAATCCCAGCATTCAGTACCACATCCACAATGCCTTGTTGTATTCTCTAGGGTCTTAAAATGTCTAAAAGACATTACTAGTGGGGTGTAGTGGTACATACCTATAATCTCAGCCCTTGGAAGGCTGAGGCAGCAGGATCACTGTTAGTGTACAAGTTTGATGCCAGTACAAATTACATAGTGAGACCCTGTCTCAAAAACAACAACAAAAAAAAACCAACAAAAATTTCAGATATAAAAACTTTCAAGAAGTTGATTTCTGTTTGGGCCCTTGGTGTGATTATGGAGTCAAGACTTCACTGCCATGAAGTTTTATTGAGGATTCACTGTTGACTTGCTGAGTTTTTTTCTTTATAAGTTAGAAAAAAATTTTTTTCTTGGGTGCGGTATTGGGGTTTGAACTTGGCTCTGTGCTTTCAAGGTAGGCATATTAACATATTAAGTCAATCTCTGTCCCAGGAAAAAAAATTTTTTTTTTTGAGATAGGGTCTCGCTTTGCAGTTCAGGCTGGCCCTGAGCTCACTATGTAGCCCAGGCAAGCCTTGAACTCAGCAATCCTCCTGTCTCTGCCTCCTGAGTGCTGGGATTA
>PVIC010014970.1:0-35485 GCA_004025085.1 Thryonomys swinderianus
GAAGTACATAGCAAACCTGTATCTCAAGAAACACACACACACACACACACACACACACACACACACACACACACACACACAAACTTCTTTCTGGGAAACTAGGGCCAGGCAACAGAGTTGGAAAAGGGAAAGTGAGTGGAAAAGAAGTTCTCTGCTTCCAAGCCAGACCCTGAGATGTGTGTGGGGACGGCCTCATATGATCTTATGAGTGTGCTGCTGAAAAAATTTAAATCTAAGATGGTCACTATTGAAATGAAGGACAGATCCTTTGCCACATAACAAAGAGTGAGTAAAAGATATACTTTTTTGGGCCTGGGATGTAACTTAATGGTGTCACCTGGCTCAGACAAGATCCTAAGTTTGATTCCTGATTCTCCCCCTTCCCCCCAAAAAGAAACACATTTTGGGGGGTTAAATTACTCATTTCTGACATAGTTGTTGGCTTTGCTAAAAAAATCATTGCCAAAAAAATCTACATAGATAATAAAGGACAATCATAAATGAGACTTAATTTAAAATAAATTTAAGAACCACAATGACCAATTTATTAAAATACTTTAACAATTTAAATATATTCTTCATTATGCTTAACCACCTAACAATAATCCCTTAGTTTTCAGAAGTGTAGAACTTAGGAAAGTCAAACTTAAATACGATTTCAAAACTAATACCAAACCTGATAAGCCATGAATGTAGTGAAATATGTGGATTCCTTCTGGGTCATCATAGTATAGATAAAGAGAGGTCAGCTGTGTAGAACAATGCTGGACCACAGGCCTCAAGTGGGTCTTATGCATGAATTGTTCTTAAAATTAGACATGTCTTTGCTCACTAAGCCTATTGTTATCAGTCAATATTTACTAGAGGAACAGATATAACACAAGATAAATAAGTAGGTAAGAATTTACAAGACTGACTTACAACAGCCACCCACAGAGTCGGATGAGGAAGAGGCTAGAGGGTCTGTCCCTATGATGGAGGCAGAAGGATTTGGGGAAGGTCTGGAGTTCACTGAAGTGTCCCATAGGTGTCTGTGTCAGGAGGTCGATGGATCTTCTATGAAAGGCTGGAGAGTCTGCATTGGAAGCCAGGAGATGATGTCTAAGAAGAAGGTGAAGACTGGAGTGCCCCAAAGAAACAGAAGCACATGCATCTATGTTCATATTCACCTTACAGTACACAGGAACATGTTACCCTAGGGTGGGTGTTCCACACCCCAACGCGTGGAATTGCTGGACCAATTTAGTTGATCTTCTCTTGCTCACATTGGCACAATCAATAGACCTTCACACTCATGATCTCTGTGCATTCCTCTGTCTTCACAACTGGTCTTTTAAATTATGAAATGATAAACTTGTGAATGTAGAAGAAGCTTTAAAAATCCCCTAGAGATTTGGCGATGGAACCATAGGAAGGAACATGGAGTGAGGTTTTTGTTCATTTTATATGTGCTGGCTTTGTGTCAGGTGTTTAACACCACCTTGTTAAAGTATAATCTTGTACTATAATTTTGCCAGTCATGGAACTAGTGAAAAACACATGATGTTCAAAATCAGTCCTGTGATCCTATTTCCGTGCATATTAACACAGAACAGTAAGTAGAGTTTTATAGAGGACATTGGGGAAAATTGTGGCAGTCAGGAAATTTAGAATTGTCGCCCTTCTTCATTATTTCTTCACCCAGTAAATTCAATCCTTTATTGAAGTAGAAGTTGATTATTTATTTACCAATTACTTATTAAGAGTTATACAACATAGACATATGTTATCTGGCTGTATCCGAATGATAAGTGGTTGGAAGAGATCCTGAGCTTGTATGAATTGTAAATATGAGGCATTTCCACAGTGCAGAATGTCTGGGAAACCAGTTGGTAGTAGATATGGTCAGAGATGTTTTAAAATCAAGTGGAGGTGCAGGTGAACTACACTGTGGAATTTCCCTGCATTTTGGATATGCACTGATCGCTCCATTGACCAGGGGCTCTGAAGGGGAGCTGGGGAAACTCCATGTCTCATTTCCCTTGGTGGTGTTACAAGATGTGACCTTTCTCCGCGTGATATCAGAGAGGATGTCATCTGTATACATCTGCTGTTAGCCGCCTCATGTGGTCCTCAGCTCATAGCCAGCGGCCTCTGACCTATTGCTTTCAGAATTAGTCTTGCCGGATACAGGATCACCAGCATTAATATAACCTTATCAGCTGGCATTGATCATTATCCCAGGAAGATACTTAATGATAAGTTACTTAAAGATACTTAATGTTTGAGAAATTCATGGATCTTGGTCTTATTAAATTTCTCCTCTGCCATTCTCTTTTCTTAACTTGATCTATTTGTTTCAATTCGAGTTATAGAAATTGGATCTTCTGTGGGATATGGGTAAAAATGAGAATTAACTCATGTCATATACTGGTACAAATTGTCCAATGTTGGGTTGTGACTGTGAGCTGTATGTAAAGTGTACCAATAAAGAATTCAATTGAACAAAGGAAAAAGAAATTGGACCTTCTCATGCAAAATGGCTTCTGGTTATTATGCTCTTAGGCACCTAAATTTATAGCTTTGAGCCAAAAAAAAAATCTAAGAGAGCTTTATTCTTTTTTATTCCCTCTAGTTTTAGTTGTATAACCAGGTTCCTGAGCAATGTGCAGGGAGATATAGGGAGGGCAGGGGAACGGGAATAAAGGAGAATCAGGATGTGTCATGTACTGGTACAAACCCTCAATGTTGAATGTATTCACCATGTACATATAAAAGATATCATTAAAATCCATTAATAAAATTTTAAAAAATCTATTTGTTGTGTAACATTGCTGAGAGTAGGAAGAAGCCCAAATAGCACCGCTAGGAACTGTTATCTTTTTCCTACATCATAGGCTCAGTTAGGGTAGAATTTTGTTCTCAAAGTACACTAGAAGCTGCTTTCATTAAACCCTTCACAGCTCCCTAACAAAGTTTGCTTACTTGCCATGTACTCTATTCATTTCCTGTTGTTTTATAACAAAACCCACCAAGGTGTAGCAAATCCAAACCACATACCCCAGTCCTTTCAGATTCTGTGGACTAGGATCCCAGCACATTATGCCTGGGTTCCCTGTTCAGGGTCTTCTAAAGGCTGAAGTTGGGATGTTGGCTATACCTGTGATTTTCATATCAGTCTCAAGATTCTCTTTCTAGCTCACAAATTGTTGGCAAATGAGCTTCCTTTTTCCTGCTGAGTGTTAAGCAGTGACCCTCTGAAAGATCTTGAAGGCTGCTAGCTATTCCTTTTGAATCTTACATAGTAACTCCAGGAACGCTGTGACCATCCAATAAAGTTCTGCTTTTAAAAGGCCAGTCCATTCTGATGGTCCATCTGTTGTAGGGCTTGATCTGGCACTCAGAGTCTGAAAACACTCCCTAGAGCAGTGTTAAGGAATATTAGCTATCTTATTTCTTGGACAAAATCCACAATGTCCACAATTTAAAAGAGGAGAGGTTCCATTGGGTTTCAGAGGTCTTAGTCCATGTTTGGCTAGTAGCAACGCAGAAACATCTCTCTGGATGTACATAGTACAGCAAATCTGCTAAGTTCACAGTAGCTGGGAAGTAGAGTGGGTTGGCTAGAGTGCCGGAGAAGAAAGAACTATAAATAAAACATAATCTCCAAGATAATACTCTTATGTCCCATCTTGTATTCAGTGACACGTTCATTTAAAAGACAATTTTGGGGAATGCAGTTCTACCATTAAACAAGGAATGTATGCGTATCGAGTAGGCATCTCAAGGTTCATTCAAAAATTGTTGGATACATTTGGAAGTATTAGATTTCTTGTCCCTATACGCATGTCTGCTATAGCCAGACCTTTATGATCATGGCTGTTACTTGTTAGGTTTCACTCATTTGGAATGTGGAATCCATTTTCAATTAGGATTTTTGGGGGCAGCATGCAAAAGAGTATTTAAACAATGCCCTAAGCAGCCAAAACACCAACCATGTGAAGTCAGAGTTTCTGACGGTAGATGGAATTAGTGTGGATTCAGTGGCTGATACATGGAGACAGAGATGCCTTCTCTAATTCTTCTTCATTATTTCCAGATATTAGACTTATTATCTGTGTGCCTAATATATTATTTTATTCTAGGCTTCACATTGTCTCTGAAGAAGGAAATGAGGAAATGAGGAAGGAATGAGGAAATAAGGACAGTAGGAAATGAGGACATCGGTAAGTTTTCTCCTTGTATGACTCCACAGATTTTTAAAGGGAGAGAGATTCAATGAAATACCACTGTAGCCCCTGCAATTTTCTTTCATGTCCTGTTCACATGACTATCTTACTGCAGTGACATCTTGGGCTGGGCTAACTGCCCATGTGCAAATGGGGAGGAAAATCACTATCCTTTTATCCAGAGAAGAGTATATGGCTCAGAGACTTCAGCATCCAGGACAATTGAGCACCTTCTTTGATGTAAGTTTCTCATGTGCTAATTTTCTCCAATGAGAATGAGGAAAAGTTCCTGAATGATATTATCACTGGGATAATAAAAGTGCCATTATTTTTTCAAATACTTAAGATATTTTTCTTATTAACCAAGGTTAATCCTAATAGGATCATGGTCTCGTTTACTTAAAAGTTGAAGCTATAAGAATGTTACAGAGAAAATAAAGTGTTAGATTTGTCTCACTTTGAGGCAAAAACGAAACTGAGAGTGTAAGTCCCCGAGGACAGACAAGAAAACATGTGTTCCACTATCAACATATGCTCTTGGTCTAGTCTTGGGGACTCTGTTCCTGGGGATCTGAGTGCTGAGGTCAAGATCTGCATCCAAGGGAAAGTCTGAACCACGGTGAGTGCAGAGGTGAATTATCTTAATGCACCAACAACAGTCCCACAAATTCTGCCACAGTTAGAGCACATCAGATTATGAAGGAGTTTTTAAGAAATCTTAATCACGGTAGATATGCAAAGAAGTTTTTTTTTTTTTGTACTGACTTCAAATAAAATTTCCATCAGTATTCTGATGATGAAGCTACTAAAATACAAACAAAACATATTTGGATCTGGAACCACCTAGACCAAGATTTTTATCTCAACTCTACTGAAATAATGTATCAAGATTTGTTTGAATTTTTGCTTTTCTATTCAACATTTTTATGACCTTGACCATGTTCTTCAACTGCCACAAACTGAGTCTTCTCAGTTGCAATTGAGAAGCAGAAATTGTCATTTCATAGCATTCATGAATTAGGCCTGAACTACTAAATTTAAATCAATCTCTCACATAATAATGTAGTAAACATTAGTGAGTATTCACCCGGTCTGTCACAAGGACTAGGTGCCTTGTATGTGATGTGAAGTTTAATACAACTGTTTCATCCAGTGTAGATGTTTAATATGATGTGATGCAAATATGTAAATGTTAGCAGATTTTAGATGTTGGATTCTCCTTCTAGACGTGGTTTCTCGGTTCTTTCTGTCCTCAATGAAGAATTTGTCAAGATGAGTTTGAAAGGTTTTACATGTATCAAAGTTAGGAGATACAGAGTGATTTGGGGCCAAGTAAAAGTAAGAAAAGAAGTGCAGTCTACAGTGTGAGCATGGTAGTGGATACTCTGTGGTGTCTGTCCTTGTCTATCTGCTTGTCCTCAGGCTGATGCCAGATGCAAGCCAGTCTATCAAAATTTTGCTTGGTCTCAGCACTCGGGAAGCAGAGACAGGAGGATCACCATGAGTTTGAGGTCACCCTGAGTTACTAGTGAGTCAAGGCCAGCCTGAATTATGTAGTGGGACCCGGTCTAAAAAAAAAATCCAAAAAACAAACAAAACAAAACTTTACTTAAGCTTTCACAGCAAGAATTAAAGGTGCCTTTCAGTCTCAGACCGAGTCTGCACGTGTGACCTTAGGGACAGTACTGTGCACGTGTCCTGGGGTTTCGTCATTACCTGATCACACCCACTTCTCCAGCTAGTCTGACGTTGCCCTAAACTCCCACCTCAGAACACCTGGAAACATGTCAACAGAAACTTGCAGAACTGGTGAATCCAAACAGGTTGTCTACTATCAGGATCATCTTCCCAGGCAAGCGATGGAATACATCACTGAGACGCAGCTTTCACTGGGACTTCTAACTACCCTATTATAAATCTTTAAGAAATTAAGTTTATTTTCCCTTTACCACATTGAGGTAGGTTGAATTTCAATTTCAGACCAATGCAGAATCTCAAATATCCATAACTGCATAGCAATGGAATCATCCTGCTAATGTAAAGATGGAACCCATTAAAATCTCAGCAAGTAACTGTCCATGTTCTTTAGGCATTTTCCAGGAGTTATAGTAACAGGCCAGAGATAGCATTCAGGTTTTTAGATAGTTTTACACTTGATCTTTACTACATTTTCAGGACTTACTCAATAGACAAAATGCTACAAAGTATTTAATATTTCTAGCTATGAAAATGAGAGAGGAAACCACATTTTTTTTTTTTTTGCTTTTTGAGACAGGGTCTCACTTTGTAGTTCAGGCTGGCCCTGAGCTCACTATGGAGCCCAGGCAAGCCGCCGCGAACTCAGCAATCCTCCTGTCTCTGCCTCCCGAGTGCTAGGATTATAGGTGTGAGCCACCACGTCTGGCACTGTGGTATGCGGTATCGATTGCTGGTGGGCATGAGTCTCCACGCCCAGCATTATATGTGGTCACCGGGGATCGAACTCAGGTCCTTGCACTTGCGAGGCAGGCGCCGGAACCACTGAGCTAACCCTCCGGCCCAGAAACCACATTTTAAAGTTACTCCAGTGTCTCAGGGAGCCTAAGTAATGTTTTGAAAAGCCCTATATTCCTAACATAAGTATTTGATGCTTTTACAGAAATGAATGTGTTGAACCATTTCAGACACTGGCAGAACTGAAGAAGTCCTAAAGAAGTCCTGAAAAACAGCTCCTCATATCTTCTCAGATTCCAGAACTTCTCCCTGGTCTTCCCTCACTTACTTATCCTTTACACTGCAAACTAGCAATTGTTAATTAGGTATTTTTCTCCCTAACAGTTTACGGCTGGAAGGGTAAGTAACTAGAACAGTTACTTCCAAACAACCAGGCACCAACTCTTTGACGTTGACAGGTTACTCAGTGGTTGTTGGAGGGATTTAGATAGAGTCAACTTACGCAAATAGTAAAGTACAACCTGTGGCTTGCAACCTACTCAAGTCACAACAATTCATTTTATATTTTAAATATTTCTATCAATATTCATATTTCACAAATGATCATAGTGAGGCTTCCAAACTGGTTTTTCACTATGATTTAGCTTATTGAAATTTTCTGCCTCTTTAATAGCTTTGTCTCCAATTACTGATTCCAACAAACATAACTTTTGAAAACTTGTCCTACAGTTTCCATATATTCAGTATCAGTTAAATTGGTTTCAAACGTACACAGCTCCTATAATCCTTTTGTCAATCTGCCAAGACTATATATATGCATATGCATATATTTGTGTATATATAGTCTGACAAAAACATGTATACAAATTTTAGGAAAATGATAGTATTTTTTCAACAGATGGTGTTGTGAGGGACTCTAGAGTCTGGCTTATATCATAGAATACCCACTATACTGTTAGAAACAAGATAGGAATTTTAAAATGCATGAGCAGGAATTTCAATGACCAAGGTTATTCAAGCAGCAATTAACTCTACTAATAGGTGCCTGGAAGCTAATAGACATCATTCTGAACACCTTTGTAAATTATAGAGGCCAAAGGTAACTTGTATTAATCTCATGAAGTCTCAGTAAATTTAGTATCACAACATTTACAAGAGTTTTTTTTTCTTTTCATGAAATGTGTTGTTCTGGCTTGTGTCTAGATGTCCTCCTCTTACAGTCATAGGTGGGGAATTTTCACAGATGGCTGGATCCACAGTGTGTGTAACTAGGCTGGATTTGGTGCAGTGTTAAGATCAATGGTGTTAGGATTAAGAACTTGAGTACTATGCACCCTAAGTACCCTAGACAGAAAGGTCTGTGGTCACCTCTTGTTTCCTTTCCTACCTTCTTCCCACCATGGACTGTTTCTCCTCTCTGATATCTGTCTTCCATGTCATCCTGCCTTGGAGATAAGTGATTATGAACTGAAACCTCTAAAAAACTGAGACTCAAATAAACCTTTCTTTTTTAAACTTTGGGTGTTGGGTATTTTTTCTCAGCAATGAGAAAAATAACTAAGGCAGAATGTTGTACCAGGAAAGGGGTCATGGCTATGACAGTCTTGACCGTGTACTTCAGGAACCTTTGAAAGTAGGAGCCTTTGTGTGAAAGGGAAGAGTTAAGTTAAATTTGGAGTTATCTGCTGAAGTGTAGAGCTGGACACCTTAAACTGTCCTTGATAAAGAGCTTCTAGTCAGAGACTGGGAGATCAGAATGCAGATAGAAATCCTGCTAGGAAAGATAAAGACAGGAAGTTTCTGGTGGGAAGAAGAACTCTATTGACTGCTGGACATCAGACAATATTTGTTGTATTTTGGCAGAAATTGTGTCTATATTTTGCTCATATCCAGATACTTTGGGTAAGACTAAGAAAAATGTATCAGTTTCAAGTCAGTCTAATATAGAGGCTGTGGCATGGCTGCTGTTTGGTACTTTTAACTAGATCTATGTTGAGAAACAAAAGCAAAGAACTCAACAGAATAATTAAAAATGTAACTTTGGCCAGAAAGGAAACCCTGGGAGAGTTATAGACTTCAAAGATACAGCAGAGGAGATCTTGATTGGCTGAGATGTAACAGAAGAATAGAGAAAATGGCCTGAGGACATCACACAAAATAGAAGGACTCCAGCCTTTCTAGCCTCATGATTGTACAATGGAATACTTTGAGGAGAAATCCTAAGGGCATCATGTTCCTGAATGGTCGTGGGTTAGGGAGGTTTTTGCTAAGATTTGTTTCACAGGCACTTGAGCCCTGTAGTGATGGGGGAAGCATGCCTGGCTACTGCTCCATTTGGTAGCAGACTTTAGCACACACAGTTCACAGGGGCTGGGTGTTAGGTGTTTGAAGAATGCAAAAGTTGTTGTGTCAGGAAGGCTTCTACCCTGATTTCAGGAGAAAGTCTGGGAAGCTAGGCAGTATGGCCTGGAGAGGAAGCTGTAAGTGAGAACCTAAAAGTATAGCAGAGACCATAGGATTTTGAAGAGGCCAGGAAGGTGTATTGTCTGAGGAAAGATGCAAGGAGAAAGCAGAAGCAGCCCAAGAAAGAAGCTGTGAGGACCACAACCATCAGCGTGCTGTAGGGGTGGAGGCACGCAAGCCCTTTGAAGTTTGCAACTTCCCACATATTGCCTCAGATGCTAGAAATGGAGCTGCAAGACTTATTGTTTTCCCTTCTGGATTTTTGCCTTGTTTTGCTCCTTTTCTTTTGTACACATCTGTTTGTAACTTTTGGAATGGAAATGCCTATTTTGTGTTGTTGAATGTTTGACTTTCTTTTCATTTTTACAGGGACTTGCAGCTAATGGTTTTCGCAGATTGGACAATCCTCAATCAAAGCCATTGGTGTTTACACATGTAAAAAATCAGATCTAAAGAGTGTTCACACTCAGCAGGTCTGTTGGGAATGATGAGTTAGGACATGGGTGTGACCAAGATGGACTGTCCTGGGTGAGAACTCTCCGAGCAGCAGAATCGTGAATGCAAGCAGAAGGGAAGAGCCTGTGCTTTTGTCCAAGACCCATGGAGCGCAGACGAAACCCAGTGTGGGATTCCCGGAGAAGATTACTTGCTCTCCACAGTATGGGCTGTTGGGAAGATGGATTGTCATGTTTTCACATTGTTCTTGTACAACTTGCAGGGTTTTGTGTGTGTGTGTGTGTGTGTGTGTGTGTGTGTGTGGTAGTGGGATCGAACTCAGGCCCTTGCACATCTAAGGTTGGTGTAGTACCACTCAAGCTAAATGCTCAGCCTTTAATTTAAGAGCTTTATGTGACAACATCCTTGAGGAATTGTGTTCATACACTACTAGGGGAAAAGAATAATTCATGAGTGTGACTGGCTTCTCAGAAAGGATGATACTGACAGAATTCTTTAGGTAGATAATATGTGTTCATGGTTCTCTCTCTCTCTCTCTCTCTCTCATTTATTAGGTTTCTCCCTCCCTCCTCTCCTCCTTCCAGTCCATCATTCAGGGAGCCTCTTTTTACTGGTATATGTTCCCTGTCATACCTACCTATACACACACACACACACACATGCACACACACATATACACACTATATATTTATATATATATATATATATATATACATACATACATGATCATGTATATATGACCATGTGTATATATGTTTCCACAGGCTCAAAAAACAAGGAAACTAAGAGACAGTGACTGAAAGCTCTGAAACTCTGAGCCAAAACAAGACTTTCCCCTTTGAAGTTGATTTTGTGCCGTGTTTGTCACAGCGATAGAAAGCTGAACGGCCCACCTACCTGTTTAGATTAAAATTAGCCTTGCTCTCTCCCTTCCAGCACCTTCTCCTTGTCTATGTAGATCCTTTTCTGGCTGGAGTTTTGTTGCTTCAGTGCCCTTCCTTGCCTCTTTTTTCCTTCAGAAAATATTTTTTCTGAAAGTTTATAATGTGCCTTTCACTGTTATAGATAACAGAACTCTGTCAGTGAATTAGGTGGAATAAATTTCCTTTTAAGTAGGTCTGTGGTGTCCAAGGACTAAAACCTCCTGCCAACCCCTTTTGCCAGGGAAAACAAGGGATGACTACTGAAGACACTTTTAGACTGAACTAGGCCTGGAGGTGGCACAAAAGAAATCTTTAAGAAGAAGCTTCACTAGCGAGCCTTTATGATCATTTTCTTCTTTCCACAGTATCTAGCTCTTTTGTGTTTTCCTTCCTTTAAAAATAGACTTTGTTGAGGATACTACAAAACTAGAGTTTAAATATACTTCTTTGAGAACCACTCATTCACTTGACATGGCTGTGTATATGTGAGGTATACACATGTTTTAAAAACTCATTTGCTCTTCTGTTAGTCTTATGTCACCTGGACCTCTCTGTCACTGGGCAGGATCCAAGGACATCCTCAAATTGAGGATGGTGAACCTCTGCCCAAGCCGCCTATGGAGAAGGTTGCAGGTTCACTGATCTTCGTTGTAGGAAGATAATTTTTTGAAACGCTTTAGTAAAAGGTATAAAATGATCTATTGAGCCTAATCTTAAAAATAGACGCTCAAATAAATAAAATTCAGGCCTCAAAGAGAGAAGGTGAGGGACATATAGTTGGAAGGTAGGATATCCATGTGTCTTTCTGGAGGTCCATACCTGTGCAGTGTTTGAATCTATCTAAAGTCGGGGCTTGTTTGCAGGAGGAAAGTGATGATTCCTCATAGAAAAACAATGGCTCATTTTACAGGTGTAAGCGCAACCCTTTTTCCAGAAGGAATATAGACATAGTCAATCGTGTTTCTTTAGGTTAGATTTCTTCCTTTTACCTTATTAAACTAAATGATGGACAAATAATACCTTTTAGAAACGTTGGCTGTATCCTGAAGTTGCAATCTTCTTAAAGGTACGACTTTCAAACTACAATTATCTTTGTATCCTTTCTATCAATCTTTAGCGTTTCTCTCCCTACCCCTGTGCCAACTAGGTAGATGTGGTGGTTATTCTTGCCCTATCCTTCTTTACAGAAGCATAAAGACTCTGTGAAAGTTGAAGAAGTTCTTAATAATTGGCTTTCATCTTCCATGAAGGGCATATCACCGCCTCACATCAGGCTAAGCTATGAGAAAATGGAAAAGCGGGGAGCAAAAGCTTGAGTCTGTTCTCAGTCCAGGCATGGGCTTTGGTTTTGAGGTCGTCACAGTGAAGGACGGTGTGACCACGGATGATCACTGCTTGTCAAGAATTATTTGTCACCAAGTTTAATGGTGGAATTTAGTGGAAGTGCCTTAACGGATAGATGGAGCTGGAGGGGAATAGATTTAGCTTCACTGATTGTTAATATAATTTGCAAAATAAATTAAATAGAAAACACTTTATAGAAGTATAAGATTGCTACTTGGTGTTATTTCCATTTTGATTTAGATGGTTTTAAATTTTTTCCCCTTATGGAAATTATTTCAAAACTTCCGGCACTTATTTGCATAACACATGCAAAGAAACCTTGAAAAACAGTCACAATAAAACCCTCCACAGAAATTCAATAAGGTTAAAATTTCCTGATGAAAAGTGTTAAGTAGGAGGTGTAAAAACAAGTTACACCAGAGAGGAGAAAATGTATCCAGATGTCCCTGATCACAGAAAAGTAATACATTAATCTCTAAGGTGAAGGTTACACTACTTCAGGAAGAAGGAACTTAAGTAAAAACATGATAAACTTTAAGAAAAAAGTACTTTTCAGAATTTAGGGCTGAAATACACCATAAAACTAAAATTACTACTGTTAATATAACACATGATGATTGAGCTAAAGGGTATATCCATATTGTAAAATAATTCAACAAATATTTGAAGACACAGGCTCAGTCCTGCATTCTAAATTGTACACAAAGACTACTTCAGTGAATAAAAGCAATAATTTTCAAACACATGGAGTTTATGGTCTTCATAGAAATTAAACAAATATGAAAACTGATTTTTAAGAAGAGAAAAAAGCAGTGGTTGGGAAGGAGTGCACTATTGAGGACCCTAATCCACTTAAGGGCCCGTGGTGAGACCTTCCTCACAATAAAATCAGAAAACACCGGTGTTTGGTAGGAGAGATGAATCGAATTGAACTGGACCAGCAGGAGGTCAGGAGTGAAAAGTAGGTGAAGCCCGGGGACTCAAAAGTGGGGGCCACAGGGGCCAGGTCTTTGTCGGGATATACACATCTGACAGGGACTTTTTTTTTTTTTTTTTTTTTTTTGAGACAGGGTCTCGCTTTGTAGTTCAGGCTGGCCCTGAGCTCACTATGGTGCCCAGGCAAGCCGCCGCGAACTCAGCAATCCTCCTGTCTCTGCCTCCCGAGTGCTGGGATGACAGGCGTGAGCCACCACACCCAGCACTGTGGTATGCCGTGTTGATTGTTGGTGGGCGTGTCTCCACGCCCAGCATTGTATGTGGTTACCGGGGATCGAACTCAGGACCTTGCACTTGCGAGGAAGGCGCCAGAACCACTGAGCTAACCCTCCGGCCCTCAAGTGGATTCTTAACAGATTTCAGGCGGTAGCTCTTTGTTTCGTCCTTTACTCATCCTTTGGTTGAACTTTTCCATCAGTGCAATGAAGATAGATACAATCCAATGCCTGATTATTTTAAATCAACAGACCACAGAACAATGATGTAGCATGTCCAGCCCATGGTTCTGCAGAAGACAGAAGATAAGAGGATGTCATTCGCTTGACCAACAATTCTGCATCAGGAAAAATTTCCCTTAGGTAAGTCTTAAAGTTTGGTGTTACTGTCCATATTTTACAGTCAAGGAAACAAGATCTATAATAATGTAAGAGACTTATCCAAGTACTTACCGATAATCTATGGAAAAACATAAAAACTATCATTTGATTCTAAATTCTATTTTTTTAACAAACCTAGACTTATTTTTACACATTCTTGTATGATTATACGCTGATGTCATTCAAATGTGTTTCAGCAAAGTATACAAGTGCTTTAAATACTATTCATACAGTATCTAGAGTGTTCAGGCATAATAATAAGAATATATATTTACATGTATATGCCTGTTTTTTCTTCTTGCAATTCTTTTGATCTCCAAGATTGCACAAATGGGTAGGCACATTATTAGTACTGCTAGAAAACAAGAGCTACACTGAGGGTAGTTATTCAGTTGCTAAGTCACATACCTAGGAAGAGAAGAGCCAGAGGGGAACCCAATTCCTCCCCGCCCTTAGCTTCTCTGCTCTGCTGCCTGTGCACGGATTGTTCTGCGGTGTGCTTTGCTGAGCGAACCTCACACTGGTGCCTGGAGAGGGTCACCATGCATGAGAGAGACCTCTGGACTCACTGTCTCCTCATCTTTCAAAATACTCTTCAGAACGATGTAGCTCCACCCCTCCACCCCAGGGAGCTTTCTCATGCAAAAACAGTCAGAGTCTAGTCCTTTAACTCAATTCCAGAAAAACTAGAATATTGTTTGGGATGGTTTTGTTTCGTTTTGAAGTTAGTGCTATGTGATCTGGGATCATACCTTGTTGTTTTCCACATTTTAGCCATGTAAGGTTGGTTTAATCATGTCTCTCTTTCCCCCAGGCCCATTTAAAGAAAAGTGGGAGTTACAATTATTTTAAGGAGTTAAGGAGATGGAGTATATTCACTAAGCATTCAGAAGGGCGGCTGCTAGATTATCTTGTCTGAGACTTAACCCTAACTTACTTCTACTCTTTCTGTACTTCTCTTATAAAATGACATTTTTCTTTTTCCTTAACTCTGCATAGAAGAGCTTGTCATGGGGTAGAACATGTGACTTATTCAGGTCAAAGGATTATTAAGGCCATGTGACAGGCCTGATGTATAGGTGCCCAAGGAACCATCTGGTAACCGAAGGCAAGTGGGCCCCAGAAAAGTCAAGACGGTTCTCCAGGGAGGCATGTGGCTTGTCAATTTAGACACTGTAAGAGCTGAGACCTCGTTTCCCCTCCCAGATTCCTCTCACCACCAAAATATTCTCTTAGTCCCTAGCAGCCATTGTTTGCAGGTGGCACCAAACATCTGATATTCCCAAATATAGTTTACTCAGAACTCGGGCCCAGAAAAGTGTTTAGAAAGAATGAGGACCCTCGCAGCGAAGCATCAGGGACCGGATGCCTGAAATCCAAAGCCCACAAGCTGTATCCTGTGTTCAAAGAGTTTCTCTCCCAAGTTAACCCCCTCCCTTTTGACATCTGTCTGTTCTCTCAGAGAGATGCTCTGCAGAGCTCACCATCTGCCTTTGTTGGTGGGCTGGGGCACAATTCAAATGATATGGTGCAGAAGCAAAAAAAAAAAATCACAAATGAAATATTGAGTAACACCGTATTCATCTTGTCCCTGAGAAATCATCTCCGGAGCTGCTGTCTGTGCGACTCCCAGCAGTCTCTGGTTTCCTCGAGACACCTTCCCCCTTGACATGGTGATGTGGAGTAGTTAAATACACTGACAAGAATATCTCATTTACATCTGTTCCTAGTATTATGACTGTTTTTTCTTAATATATTAGGAAAATTGCCCATAGTACACCTGTCACAGGTGAAAAATCTGCATAAACATGAATAATTCATAAATCTCCATTCCCAAAGAGAGAACTGAAAAGCTTTTTCTTGCTCACATGGTTTTCATGGCATTGCCTCAGGCAGAACTGAAGATTCTGGAAACCAGACCTGTTTTTGCAAAGGTTTGGGATCCATATCCAAGACTTCCAGCCACTGGCCACTGTGACTAATGGCTCTTGATTTCGTCCCGCCTCTGCACCACGTCTGCCTAACATGTTGTCAGAGCCAGTGGATGCTTCGTAAGTAGCCAGCATGTGAGACAACCTCAGTTTATTCTTTACAGCTGATAGGTGGGAAAGTCGTCTGGGAATTCACGAACGGGACACAGGGCATTTGTAGGCACACACTGGATAGCTTTTGTCTTCACAGATTTTCCAAAATTTGGAAAACTTAAACAGCTTTGATTTTTTTTATTTGGTGCTTGGAAAAGTTTTTTAATTGACCTTCTCTGTGCATTTTTAAATGCAACTTCAGTTTTATATTTCGTTATTATATGACTTTCATTGACTAAGAGTAAATGTGACATAAAAGAAACACTACAACACACAGTAAATGTGTAAAATATTTAGATGCCATAAAATATAGTCATTAATTGTAAATATTTAAATACTGTAAAATATGTTTCTAGATCATCCTTTATGAATTTAGATGCTTAAGTATCACAGCCATACATAATATTTAGGGCACAAATTATGTTGGGCAAATTACTGTTTGCATTGCTTTTCCTCCTTTTTAATTTAAGCAAATCTTTCATTTAAAAGTTTTAGAACTACAGAAAATTTGCAACGATGGTGCAGAGATTTTCCATATACTCCACACTGCATTTCTCCTACTGGTAGCACCTTGCTTGGTACATTTATCACAGCTAATGAGGTGTCGATACATTATTATTAACTGAAGTTCATATTTTGCTTAGATTTCCTAATGTCTTATTCCTGCTGGATTCTAACATCAGTAGCTAGATGTTATGGGCTGTGAGTGCTTCTGTTCTTTGTTTGAGAGTCTGAAAATGTGACTGCTCAGAGTGTTAGATGAATCTGTGGTGCATTAAGACAGCTCTTGATTGAGTAATATACTATTTCAATAAATTTATTTCCTCAAGGATAGACATGTCCTGGAAAGGCAAATATTTATACTGTTTTTCACAAATAAACTAGGGCCCCTGCATTCTGGGCCAATCAACAGCTGAAGGTAAAAGTTTGCTACTTGATTTTGTAACAGTAAAACTTTCTTAAAACTGCAGAAGTTAAGATTTTGTGTGATATTCTGTTAAAGGTTACATTCATTTCACCCTCTGAATGTGAACTGGACAATGTTGCTAAAGCAGCATTTTTGTGGAATGCTTTTTAATTTTAGCCAACAAATATTTATTCTGGGCCTATTATACAACAATGTGGATTTAAAGATTAAAAACACATGCAACTGCTATTTTAAAAAGTTTATCTCTGGAGATTGTGTCTCAGTAGTAGAGTAGTTGCCTAGGATGTGATTGATAATTAAAAAAAAAAAAACTGGGGGGCGGAGATTGAGCTCAGTGGCTCTGGCGCCTGCCTCGCAAGCACAGAGTCCTGAGTTCCATCCCGGTAACTACATACAATGTTGGTTGTGGTGACTCACGCCCACCAGCAATTAATACCACATACCACAATGCGGGGCGTGGTGGCTCATACCTGTAATCTCAGCACTTGGGAGACAGAGACAGGAGGATTGCTGAGTTCAAGGCTTGCCTGGGCTCCATAGTGAGCTCAGGGCCAGCCTGAACTACAAAGCGAGACCCTGTCTCAAAAAAAAAAATAGTTTATTAGGATGAAAACATACGTGGTTTAAAGTGATGAAGGGGAAGCCTGGGGTGATGTGGCCTCTGTAGTTTATGGAACACAGTGACAAGGCTGTGTCGATGGGGAAGCCAGGTCCTGGGTCAGGGATCAAGGCCTATGTCGCTGATGAGTGGGTCAGTTTTTGGGTAGGCCAAGTCTTCTGCCAGGTCCAGTAGCTGTGGACCTTCCACTGCGACCTGTCCAAAGAAAACTTGAGCTGATCTCCTGAACCTCGCAGAGGACAGACTGAAGCATGCCTGTTGGGTGCACGGGGCGTAAGAGCTGATTTTGTTGAGCAGAGGACAATGCACCAAAGGGGCTGAGAAATGGACCCTGGAATATGTGGCTCATTTTGACACATTCCTGTGAAATCCGGTCATTGGCTTTCTCAGTCCCAACACGGGTGCAAGAGCAGGAGTCCGCGGGAGATTTATTTTGCAATTGAGCCAATATGTGTTGTTGGGACACACAGCACTGTCCAGGTCAACACACACTGCGTATCACAAGGCTTCCTTTGTAGCTCTCTCTGTTAGCTTTGCGGATCCTTCATGAAGAAACCTCAAGAATCAATTTAAAATTTTATTCTCAAGAAAACTACTGAACTTGATTCTTGTCAATGCAGCGTCACACTGAAGATTTTAAGCAACATTCGCCACTCTTGTCATTATCATCTCCTATTTGTCCAACAGGCAAAGCTTCTTTCTTTCAGTGATAAATTCAATGCTCTGAGCTTTGAGCACAAGGCAGAAACTACTGGTAACTATGCCCAGCTGGGACTGTGTGTGTCTCTGTGTGTGAGAGAGAGATTCTTGTGGTGTCATAATATATAAAACAGACACCACTTAAACAATGCTGTGATAGCCAAAGAATAAATATAAAATCGATATAACCTATTCAGCTTCTGTTCCCCCAACTTATGTAGGTTGATTGCTATTCCCGAACACTAGCCTTTCTTTTTTTTTTTTATTAATTTTTTTTTTTTTTTTTTGAGACAGGGTCCCACTTTGTAGTTCAGGCTGGCCCTGAGCTCACTATGGAGCCCAGGCAAACCTCGAACTCAGCAATCCTCCTGTCTCTGCCTCCCGAGTGCTGGGATTGCAGGCGTGAGCCACCACACCTGGCACTGTGGTATGTGGTATTGATTGCTGCTGGGTGTGAGTCTCCACGCCCAGCATTGTATGTGGTTACCGGGGATTGAACTCAGGACCTTGTGCTTGCAAGGCAGGCGCCGGAACCACTGAGCTAATCCTCCGGCTCTAGCCTTTCTTTTTCTAACCACCAAAACAGAAATAATATGATCTACTGGAATGAATGATAAATGGAACAAATTGGAACATGTTTTAATTTCCTGATGTATGGAAGAAGCAACATTAATTTTTACTTTCCTTCATTGTTATACCAGATTTCCAACAATTTATTGTGATACCAGATTTTCCAACAATATTCTGTTATATTTTTTGTGACTTGTTTTAATATACAACATATTTTTCTGATATTTATTTTTTGAAATCTTTAGCAGTTGCCTTGATATTAATCTCTGTCACAATAAAACGTTGCAGATGCAAGTGATCTGGCCTGTGATGAATGACAAATGTGTGGAAAGTTATATTATTGACAGTTACTTATTTAAATAAGTCTTTATTTCTGAAATGTTTTCAAACACGGTGCTTCTACATGACATCACAGGTCTTTGAGCTCTGATTCTAGGTTGAACATGGAGATGGAGAAACTGAAATGAAGAACAGCTGAATTTTGAATTGGGACGTGAATTAGTAAAATAAATCCTCTAGATTGCAATGTGGTGCTTATGCCTCCTCCCATCAAAGGTGAATTGCAAAGCAGGAAATCGCCAAATAAAATTAACATCAAAAATTCAGACATTCCATTTGATAAATTTGCCACTAGCAATTTCAGAAAGGTGGAGATTTGCAAGCCATCGCCAGTAAAGAGCTAGCTTCGAGGGAAGGTACCACTCCCAACTGGAATACGCCAGGTACTTCTGAAGGGCATAGTTGGAGAAGGGAATGGCAAAGAAAGCTGGGTGTGATATCATCAGAAAACTCATAAATGTTTCATAAGGACTCTACAGAAATAGATAAAAACCTCCCTAAATGACCTCTTTTGATTTTCTTATAATGGAGAGATTATAAATCCAGATGAACCATCAGGCCGGAATGAAGAGCTGCCTTTTGAAATCCTCAAAATGCCTTGTCAAAATCCATTTCCTCTATCTGATCTTGCACGCCCTGCTCCTCTCTACACTTGAGGAGAAAGAAGGTTATCAGATTGTTACTGCAAGGGCAGCTGTAGCACCGCTCAGCGAGGAAAGCCGGATCTCTCCACCAGGATGGTTTGGCTGTCAGAACTGAGCCCCTGTACAGCACAAAGGCTCACTCGGCCTGAGGCTCTGTGCAGCTGTTTTCTGAGCCTTCTGACCACTATGACTTCTCAGCCATGGTACCTCAGTAAATTATCCAAGAATTAATATCTTACACAATAAGAAAGCAAGTATATACAGAAACCGTTCATGAGCTGTGCCAGCTAATACACATACATTTCTTACAAAGCACGTTTTCTATTTATTGCATTAGGTAAAACAGATGAATGAGGAACAAAAGAAAACAAAATTAACATTTTTAAGAAACATAGATACCTTATGTGTTATGACAGCTTCTCCTCAGATAAGTATTTTACACTCATATTTCTTTCAACAATTCTTTCCTCTAGCAATTTCAGCTCTCATGGTCACATTGGGATGAGTAGCAGGCCTTTATTATAATCCTGTCTTCATTTATGTATATAGAGATAAGAGGATGTTCTATCAGTGCAAAGAAAACTCCATGTAAAGTATGTGTAAAGCACATATCTACTGCATGTTTTGTACATGCTATTTTACAATGGATCTATATGTGTATTCTCAAGTCGAACATATAATTATGCACACATATAAAATTTTCAGTGTCTGTGTTGACCAGTAGGGTTACCTTACGTACTATACTGACAATGCTGTTAAAATGTGGCACCAAAACATCTCTTAAGCAGTCAGTGAGCAGTAATTACATAGCGCGCAGCTTTTCCTTCCAGATTCCACCCACACTGCATGGGCTTTGCACTGTGGGGCATGGAGTGTCGCTTTCCATCCTTGCTTGGTCACAACAGCCTCCTACTTCCCGTCACCTCATGAATCCCACAGACATAAAGAGATCTCTCTTTGTGAGTCATGCCCGAGCCGCACCTTAGCCACGAAGCATCTCTGGGTGGTGAATGTCCCTTCCTGCGTGCCCTTAGGATCACGAACATTAATCATGGAATCACTCCTTTCTTTTGGATGATACTCGTGCAAGAGACTTAACCTTTGAAGCACACAGGTCTTGTTTTCCATACTGTGCTCATCCTGGAGGGTAAGGAACCCGTGTGACAGTGACATTGTCATAGGACCTAGAGCTACAAGAGAGTTCATGATTCACACGACTTTGGGCTTCGAGTGGAAGAGAGACTTCTGTTCTTGCTATTCTCTAGCATTTGAATAAAAGTCTTGTATAATGCAATGAGCACAAAAATGCCAACATTTTGTTTTCTTTAAACAATTAATTCTGTAACTGAATTGTCGCTCTTCTGTTGTCTTAATCGCATTCTCCCCACTGAAACACAGTTCCTACTACCTGCAGCTTTAAAGGACAGGAAATTTCTTTTGCCTCCTAGTTTGTAGAGATTTCAATCCATACTCACCCGGCCCCAGGGGAAAACCAGCATGGTGGAAAAGCCTCTCACAGAAAACATTTCTTACCTCATAAGGAGAGGTCATCGACGGAGGGAGGTGACCTCACTGACCTGCCTCTTCCAGCCAGACCCCAGCTCCTCACAGCCGGTTTTCTACGAGCCCCCATAATCCAATCACTCCCCGGGATCAACACCTATGAGTGCATGGAATGCTTAGAGGGGTTTTCCTGGCCTCCAAATGATTTATGTACATCACTTTATACAAAATGGATTTACTCCATCTCTAAGAGTTGCCAAAGTTATGACAGCCTCAGCATTGCTGGAAAGTCCACGTTAAAAAAAAGGAAAAAAAAAACTAACGCTTAAGGCACATTCTTAGCTCTGTGAACTAAAAACGTGAATAAATAAAAAGACATTGAACACTGTCTAATACAGTGATGCAGAGTCAACATTTACCTTCCACCAAGGAAGGATTTGACTAGAAACCAGTGGGTCCGATGCAGAGTGAACATGAAATCCCGTCGTTCTATGTCTAATACCCAGAACGGGCTGTAGTGAGAGGTGATCACAGGGCGTGGGCGACCCTGACCCTGCAACATGGCTGGTGGGCACAGGTCTCACCGGTTTGCTCTTGGGCCAGCTTTGCTCACTCATTCTGAGTGATGATGTCCAAGTCCGTCCCAGACGAGCTGTTAGCCAGGTCCCCTGAGTCCTGGCCAGGCCAGCTTCTGAGCATGAATGGCTGTGTGCTGAGGACTGAAAGGCTGGGCTACTCTCCTCAGAGGGCAGGCTGCGCCGGTGCTGTCTTCACAAAGTGAGCATCTTGCCGGGCGTGGTGGCTCACGCCTGTCATCCCAGCACTCGGGAGGCCGAGTCAGGAGGATTGCTGAGTTCATGGCTTGCCTGGGCTACATAGTGAGCTCAGGGCCAGCCTGAACTACAAAGCAAGACCCTGTCTCAAAAAAAAAACAAAAAACAAAACAAACAAAAAAAAAAACAAAGAGCATCTTTCACTTGTGCGACTTGGCTTTGCGAAGAGACACATTTTGTCACTTCCTGTCGCTAACCACCATTTGCATCGCCCCATTGGAAAGGGCTCGGCTTCCCTTCCGTGCTGATCTTTTCAAAAGCTAAGCTCTTCCGTGTTTCATCTTGGTGTCCACTGCTTTCTGGCAACCCTGAGAATATTTTGTATGGGATTTTCCTGTCTCCCACAGTACGTCGCACTAAAGGCACAAAGCGGTAAGACTTCTCTGGGTCCGCAGGTCCACTCCTTTTCATCTCAGCCTTGTGAAAAATCTCAGAAGATGAGCAGAAAGTGTAGGCCCACCATTTGCCAGAGCAGAGCACATGTGGCCTGAGTCCCCCTGGCAGCGGAGTCCTTCTTCTCAACTGGAAACTTCCCAGTCTGGGGTTGACCAGCTTCGTTATTTTCAGCATTTTCATCATCTGAACTATGACCCAAGTGTCCGATCAAGCTCCACACACCACATTCTAGGGTTGCATCTCCAGCCAGTGTCCCCAAAACTTTTCAAATTCCTCCAATGACTCAATTCCCAAGGCTTCTGAACCACACGGCTGGGTAGTATCATAGCAACAACTGCATTTCTTTGTTATTAAAAACTCCCTTGGTCACTTTTTCTTTGCTGGTACATGACAGCATTGCCTTTTGGAAGAGAAGAGGTAGGCCTTGCTTTGGCTCACAGTTTGTAGACATTTCAGTCCATAGTTGGCTAGCTCTGGGCATGGTGGAAGAGCCTACCACTGGGAAGAAAGATTCTCCTTATGTGAATGGAGGAGGTATGGAGGGAGGTGAACCTGTCCTTACCACACCTCCAAGACCCATCTCTTCTGACCAGACTTCACTTCCTAACAAGAAGTCAGCTGAAAGCCCCCATAATTCCACCACTTTCCAAAACCTGTGCTTATGAGCACATGAGGAAAGATGGAGATACATATTATAGCATCAATCTTTTCTAACTTGAAGCATTCATGATAGTAAATGTCATCCTATTAGTATTTGAAAATCTATGCATGCCTGTCTATATAGCACAGTAGAAGTTCAATAAATTGTATTGAATAAATAATCTATCTTCCATCATCCTGTTGGCCCTTATTCTTACACTGAGGGTTATATCTTTGCAATAGAACCTCAGATGTCTCTGAAGGGCTCAAAAAGTGTCTCCTGAATATTCTCATTTCCAAGTAAATATTCTCAGATCTATGGTCTTGCATCTTTTCTAGATCATTAAATATCCTGGTTGAGAGCCTCTAGAAAGGGCACAAAACTGTCCAATTCTCCAAAAGTTTTGCAATCAGAACTGATGGCAGTTCCTTAAGCAAACATTTATTATCTCCCCATTCTGTTAGTTGTCTACCTAATGGAAAGATGAGTCTCACTCACTGTCTACATAGGTATGAATAATATGTTGGAATAATAATTTTTGATGAGATAAAAGAGAAAGAAGGCAACATTTATATATCAAGCTCTGTGAAAGAAAGAAAGAAAAAAAAACAATAGTTTTCCCCTTCCCAATCCACTTCTATCCATGACGAAATTCTCCTTGCATTAAAATAATAGAGTAGTAGTTGAGGTACTCAGATGGCACTGATTAATGGATTTCAATGTACATAATGGTTTTATTATGTGGCCCTCTCACTGCAAACTGCTCTTTAGAATACAGTTGCATTTTCTCTCCTCTGTGTTCCATGCAATCAGGTAGACCTAGGACTGTCTGTTGTGGAAGAAGACAGCACTTGCCTGATTTCTCATACCACCAAGCAGAAAGTAACATAGGACTTAGGAAAAAAAAAGGTGAGAAGACTGTAGCTTTAGAATTTTACTTACTAGAGGGACTAACTACTAGTAAAGCATCATTTTACCCAACTCAGTAAGGCAGGAATGTTTGTTGACTTTGCAGCCAGATCCTAACCCATGACAATGTGACGTAAGCTGCATGTACCCTCCATGATAAAAGCCATGGGGCCTGGATTGTAACAACAGTGTACAGAATGAAGATCCCTTACACAAGTATTATCATCAAAAAACAGAAAACTACACTATGGGTTTTGAAGTGGGAGACTAAGGAAAAGATCCAGTTACCAAATCTAAGGATGTTTTGAGTTAAGATGTTTTGCCTCACGAAAAATTATATTGGAAATTGCTAATTCAGTGATCTCTACAATTTGTTCCACTCAAGATTATCGGATGGAATATAATAACATTTATATAATTTTATAATTTATAATTTTATAATTTAATAACATTTGAATTCCACATAAACAAAACCATTAATTCAGGATCAGTAATTCCCAAATATTAAATGGGAAAATTTAAATAAAATACATAAAAACACTTATTTACTTGAAATTTAAACTTTATTAAGTCTATTATATTTTTTCCTACATTCAATGAGATTTATCTCAGTTGAATAAGCAAGGACACAAGACTTCGTGAATTGGGGTGGGAAAAAAATAAATATCAACCATGTTTTTTTCTTAAATTGTTGGGAGAACGATGGAAATGATGGAGTCAAGTGAATATAAATTTGGATAATGGACTTCAAGTCATATAACAATTTTAAAATTGCCTGTTTAAAACACTGACACTGTTCTGAAAATGCATATATACAGGAGGTATTATTATACTGTTTTTAATTGATTATAAAAACTGTACATTGTTAAAATATATATTGTAATACTTTCATGCAAGTGTATAATATGAAATCACCTCAATCATGTATCAATTATTTATTTGCATTCATTCAAATCCTTTCATCTTGAAATGTACAATTCATTATTATTAATCAGTAACTCTGCTGTGCTATAGAAAATCAGAAATAATTCCTGTAAAATCAACAGGATTTGATAACCTAGCTGTACAATACCGACAAAAGCACAATCGAGCAAGTAAACAAAACGAGAAAAACTAATAAATACCCAAGCAAGTGTGCAATGAAAACTATATAACACGAGTGAATGGGATTGAAAAGAATATATGAAATGCAACGCTAAAAAGTATTCCATATTCATGATTGGAAGAATTAATGTTGCTAAAATGTCCATGTTACCCTTTGCAATTTATAAATTTAATAGCATGCCTATTGAAACATTGATATTTTTATAGAAATAGAAAAATATTCTAAAATATTTATAGAATTATGAAAGTTCCTCAAAACTGAATCAACTCTGAGGAAAAAAAGAACAAATCTGGAGACATCACACTGATTTACTTGAAATGTACTCTAAAGTTTATTATTATGTACTTGCACAAAAATACACATATGAATAGAAAAGCAGGGAACTTGGGAATAAATCCATGCACTTTTTGCGAACTGATTTTTGACAAGGGTGAAAAGCATATACACTAATGAAAGCTTCGTCTTTTTAATAAGTAATGCTGAAAACTTGTACATCGAGTGTTTCTTTGCTAAATATTCCTAAAATCACTGACTGGGAAACAAGTGATAGCAAGTAGAGAGGAAGCCAATAAAGGTGTGATTTTAACGAGCAGGACTCCGCCATGAACAACGGAGACACTTCTCGGAAAGAGAGAGCGCAAGAAATACATCAAATACAACCCGTTTTGTTAGGACTGGCTGAGTACTTTCCTCCCTGCCACTTCCAGGCCTCTTGGTTAGGGCGGAAAGAAGCCCACAGTTCGGAGATCAGCCTAGCTGGCCTCTGAGCTCTCATCACGAGCTGTGTTAAAAGGTTGAGCCTTATCTTGGTGATATTGGGAAGTTGTCAATAGTGGCCGATGGCTGTTCTCAGGTTATACAATCACTAGAAAATATGGACCATTTGACAAAGGCATGTTCATTGGCTATAAACATTAGCTACCATTATGTGTATGCAGCACTATAGACTCTGCTATAAACCTTGCATTACATGTAGATATATTAGAGCCTATCCATATCAATTCTTAACAGTATTTTTAGTTTGAAGTACTAGTAGTTGCATGAGAAGTCTTATACTTTCAAGTCTCAAAATCTCCCCTTTGAGTCTCTAGTTTGGCTTCAGGATCGGTGGAGAAAAAGCATGGTGTCATCTGACTGTGTCTCTGCATGAAAGATCAAGTCATTCTCTATCCAATTTCTTCTCTCCATCCCTGCCATTGTAAATCTGCTCAAGCACTTAGGAGTCCAATAGCATCAATCAATGAATTACTAATGGGTTCACCAGGTAACATTTTTGAAAAGAAAGTCACACAGGGGGAAAGTGGCTAAAATAAAATCATGTGAGAAAGCCATAAGGAGAATTTTTAAATTCTGATAAGAAATCCAGAAAGTAGAAATATTAGTGATCTGTCAAGACTTGGATATAATTTAAAGCCCAAGGGTTAATTTCTGCCACAAAACATTTTATAAGTTTTTAAAAACTGCATTGCTACAATTCAGTTATTAGAAAGTCTGCACTGGGCTATATTTACCAAAGGGGCTGAGAAATACTCCAAAGGCGGCTATGAAATCCCACAGTGTCTGTAAAGAATTACATTTCACAGACCCACTCAGGGTTCCACTGGGTCACAAACACTATGATTAGAGTTACCAAGATAGTTTCACAGATGTGATTTTTTTTATTTGAAAGGAAAACTTTTACTTCCTTAAGAAAAGAACCACCAGTTGATCATGAAAAAATTGATTTCTTCTTTCTTCTTTTTGTTGTTGCTATTCTTCCTCCTCCTCTTCTTCCTCCTCTTCCTCTTCTTTCTCTTCTTCCTCTTCCTCTCTTCTTCTTCTTCTTCTCCTCCTCCTCCTCCTCCCTCCTGTTTTTAAAAATGTTCTTGACCTTTTATTCCTTGGTCACTCTTATCAGAGAACCTAGTGCTGTATTTTGTCTGGAAGTGCTGCAGCCATGCCCCATGAATCCTGTAGCACTAAAGGTGCTTTTGATGAAACATGTGACCCTGAGTATAAGTCCTGAAGACACGTCTTGTTCAGCGTATCTAAGAACCTTATGAATAAATATACGTTGTCAGTAAGCCTGCTTTTAGTAACTCGGAGAAGGCTTCTCTTAAAGACTTGGTCTTGGGCCAGGTATTTAGCTCAGTGGCACCATGCCTACCTTGCAACCACAAGGACTTAAGTTTGCTACCCAGTACCAGCAAGAAACAAAACAAAAAAAGACTTGGTCTAGTCCTTTATCCTCTCCTTATTCTCGTTTATGGTTCCCAGATTTATCAAGATGTATATTCACTTACTATGTCTTTTGTAAAACAAAAAAATAAAGCATAAATGAAAGTTAAAGTATTTATTTTGCTATGCACATATTTTGATACTAAAATGACACCTAAAATACATACACATATGCATGCACACAAGCACACACATGCACACACACACACATACAACCTTTTATGAAAACAATGCTTAGAAATACAGAAGAAAAATATCCAAGTGATTTATGAGTAGTCTAAGCTCAGACTACGAGTTCACATGGTCCTGACTAAGCATAACTTTGAAATTATACAGCACCTAAGAAGCAGCACAAAATTTTATGACCTGAGATGAAGATTTTATTTCAGAGATGGGGAAATCGCTCATTGCCTCTCAGGCTCAGAGCACCACAACATTTCCCAGCTACTCTTACGGTCAGTTCAGAGCATGGGCCACAGGACAGGAGTGTCCAGAGAGACACAGGCAGTCAGTGTTCAGTTCCCAGCATGCTGTGGGATACCTTCTCACACTGAGGCCCTTCACTCTCTTACTTTATCCATAGGATGAATAGAAGGGACAGTGGAAGTCTGTGGTTGGGAAAGTAGAAAATGTACTCTAATCAGGAAAGTCTACTAGTAGGAGAGTTTCCTCACCAAGAACATCCACACTGAGCTGCAATATAAAGAAGAAATACAACTTTACTGAATAAAGAAATCATTCTTTCAAGGGGAAGCTTTCCAGACTAATTAAACAACATATAGCCATGTATTCATTCAGTGAATAAATAGTTCTTCAAAACTATGGGAAGTGCCTGCTATATGGTAAAGAACCTTTAGCTCATGTACAATGACAAATGTCTATGTTCAATTACCTGTCATCATGGAACTGGCTGAGAAACCGAACTGTAAGGAAAAATGAATTAAACATGGATTTTGTGATAAAGACAATGACACAAACAATTGGTGGAGATGGCTGATAATACTATACACAAGCCTCCATGTATATTATAGCTAGAGTCAGCTTCTCACGATAGTTGATGTATGAAGTACAATCACACACAGGAATTCATGTTTCATTTGAAAATAAAAACTAATTAAAGTGAAAGACATATTGCTATTCATGCCCCTCACAATATGCCTTCTTGCTAGAAAAACATTTATCACACTGCTCGTGCCACTGTCTGCAGCATCTCTGCAATTCCTGTCTCCGGTCTCTCCTTGCCCTGCCATAGTCGCCTCCATGACCTGAATTGATTTAAAATGTTTACTGTGATGTTGCCGAAGAACTGGAAGTCTCATGGTGCCAGACTCAATGAATAAGGTGGATAAAAAGCAATATAATATTTTACTTTTAAGGTAACCTTTAAGAGGAATTGCCATAAAGGTTGTTCAGTGATGGGTAATAAAATATAATGAATATTTATGTAAAAATTATTTATTAAACAACACAAGATATTGTCACTACACCTCCTCAAAATAATAAAAATACAACATTTTTGGCCAATTGTTCTTGGTGATGCTTCTTTTAGCAACTGAATTGTTAACATAAATATTCAATGTACCATTTGATCATCACTGGTATAATCAAGGAATGTTGGGTGAGGAGCCCACCACACAATGGACCAGGTGGGGAGTATCAGGAGAAGCTACTGATGGGGGGAAATGGTGAAGAGAAACATTTATTGATGAAGCATAGGGAGGAAACTGAGTGGTAGGGACTGTAAAAGAGGAGGAAGGAAAAGGCAGGTAAGACACACAGGTATTATAGTGTTTTGAATATAGCTTAAGTGAAAGCATGTCTTTTCCTTTGGGGGAATGTATTCAGAAAATTACTATAGAAGAGTTTATATTGAAAGTATTTAAGCTCTTAGACACAGAACTGATTTCAAAGGAAGTGGAAACACGGAAAAATCCAGTTGGGATATTGCTATAGCAAAGGCAAAAGATAATAAATACAGAGATATGTGAAAATATACAAAACTCACCTTGGAAGGAGAATCAACACGGTGAAGGAAAAGTCAGGGGGTCTAAAATAGATTCTCAGTTTGATCATTGGGTTACAAGGGTCAAAGGCAACCCCATTTCCTTAATTGGAAAGAAGAATCCATATGAATGGGTACAAAGTTTCAAATAATCTTAAGTCATTTTAAGAGATAATCTTTAAGATCTTCTAGGGGATCAGTTTTGGGCTTGCTAAGTTCTAGGTGCTGTTAAATACCAGGAGATAGACAGAGATGTTGAGATGGAAAACTGAATTTCAGCCATTGGCTCAAATAGGATATACAGATGGGTTTCAAAACACGAGAAAGAATGAGGGTATTGATGATGGAAACGAAAAGCAAAAAAGACAGTAAGGGCTAAACACTGGGTCAAGGTTAACTTGAACCAAGTTTGTTTTTTTTTTTTTTTTGAGACAGGGTCTCGCTTTGTAGTTCAGGCTGGCTCTGAGCTCACTATGTAGCCCAGGCAAGCCTGGAACTCAGCAATCCTCCTGCCTCTGCCTCCCAAGTGCTGAGATTATAGGCATGAGCCACCACGCCCGGCACTGTGGCATGTGGCATTGATTGCTGGTGGGCGTGAGTCACCACGCCCAGCATTGTATGTGGTTACCAGGATCGAACTCAGGACCTTGCGCTTGTGAGGCAGGAGCTGGAACCACTGAGCTAAATCTCCAGGCCCCAAGTTTTAATGATATACAGTGTTTGCCTCTTTTCAGCTCCTCACTCCTGTCGTTTGAAGTTTGAACGTGACGTCTTTGCTAGTTATGATTCAACATGCTCCCAATAGTGCATCCGGGTAACCAGAATGCTAGCTGTGTCCTCACAGGCTCTCGGTTTATAGAAAAGAGAGGGCCAGGGATTGCCCAAAACTGCACCCACCTTTACAGTACTGCAAGTTAAATTCCCTTTTCTAAATTAACAAATGCTGAATAATGACAGAAACCATAGCTGTCAGAGTGCAGTTAGGAGGACAGCTTTGGCCAGTCTCCCTTCAGTCCTCTGCATTTACTACGGAAGCTCAGTGAGAGACATTTTAAGACCGGTGTGTCTACAATTTAACACCCCCCCCCCAAAGTTCTTTGTCATTCTAGAATACTCTGAATTGCTCGTTACTATTTTCTACCTTTCGTGCTATAAAATTTTAGTAACATTCAGGGACTATACTTCCCAGAGTCCTAATTGTGCTGTTAAGGGGAAAGCAGCTAGATCTGCTTTAAGGTTGAATTATTAGAATTAAAGAATCCATTATAATCTCTTTGGAGGCCCTGTCGGGAGAAACACCACTCTCTGTGTAGTTATTTCTGTTCAAGACATTCACTGGAGATGTAAGAACACATTACCTCGTGGGCAGCTTCTGTTGTAAACATCACCCTTCAGTGAGATAAATGGTTTCTTTAGCTCCTCTCTCTGAATGTATCATGATCTGTCTTTTTTTCTTTTCTTTTCTTTTCTTTTTTCTTTTCTTTTCTTTTCTTTTCTTTTCTTTTCTTTTCTTTTCTTTTCTTTTCTTTTCTTTTCTTTTCTTTTCTTTTCTTTTCTTTTCTGGTTAGCAACAAAGTAATTTATTTCCTTTGTGGTCATGATCCAGGTCCTTCCTATCCTGGCTGAGTGTAAATATCAGAAGTTCATTCAAATGAATAAGCCTGAATGCAGCTCTTTTATGCCAGACTGTACTACAACTGGACATAACTAGGAATTTCAATCTTGGCACCCAAAGACAATAAAATGAAAAAAATAAAGGTAAAGACAAATCAATGATGTCAGAGGGACAAGAATGATTTGGTGCATATTAAAGATGGAGATAAATTCTTCCACGATTTTGTCTGCTCAGTAACACTGAGTCAACATTCTTTCATTCAACATTATTTTATATACAACAATGACAAAAGTGGAAACAGAGAGGGATGTATTATTTGCTGAGTACCTGGCTTTACATAGCATCTCCTGACATCCCCTCTATGAGACTACGACGGGAAGACAGAACCTTGCTAAACAAAGAAGAAAACCAAGTGTCAGTATACAGATTCCCCCACTGGTATATCCAGAACTTCCCTTTTTGTGTTTTTCAAGGTTAAAATGTCCACCCGAGGAGGTGGCTAATAGTAGTGTAATCTCTGACTGAAGGGTAAGTATCTTAGAGGTATTATTTGACTTCGGCACATTTACCCCCACATAAGAGTTCAAATGTTTGATGAATGACTAGATGCAAAAAGATTGTGTGACTAAAAGTTACCCCAAAGTATGAAAACATAGAGGGTATGAGTATAGTCATATTGTACCATCCTTCATCAAAAGCCTTCAGAATCACTGAAAAGATAAGGCACAACATACTTAAGATGCACATCTACATCCATTTCAGTCTATTCTAATATGCATTTCTCAATTCCATCCTACAATGCTATCCACCATGATTCAGAATTTGGTAATACCATTATTCCTCACACCAAGTGGCTCCGATTCATTACCTCACCTTGAGGATTGTTTGTATCAGTAAGTTTTTCCATCACTAGGAGACAAATTCTTGACAACTATAATTTAAAAAGGGTGGAGGGTTAATGTACATCAGGGTTTCAAGGGATTCTGTCCGCAGTAAGCTGGGACCAAGACAGCTATAGCAGATGGAAGACTATGACAGAGGAAAGCTGTCAACCCGCGGAATCAAGAAAGCAGAGGAAGAAGGAAGGAGCCAAGGACGACAGACCCTTCCAGACTATACTCCCGGTGACCTGCCTCTTCACATCAGACCCCATCTCTAAACACAGAGACACTGGGGGGGATTTTTCGATTAAAACCATAGCATGCCACCTGTGACCCCCAATCTTGTTCTATAAAATGTGTTTAGTCCATTCATAAGAGCTGAAAAAGTCATAAAAATCCCAGCATTACCAGAAAGTTTGGTCTAAAGATTCCTCTAAGATGCAAGGAAATTTCCTAGCTATGAGCTTTTATAAAATTTTTTTAAAAATAGTTAAATATTGTCCTCATACAGTGGCACAAGGCAACTATTCTTTTTCTAAAAGAATAGAGAAATAGAAACTGGACCCAAATAAGACTGAAGCCTATCAGAATAAACATTAAGTCCTATCATTTCATGCACAATACCTCATAGAAGTGGTGCTGGGATGTAATCTCTGAAGGACTTGGAAAGAACCACTTCTGTGGTCTTGTTATTGTGCGGCCCACGTGGCTACTCTACCGGGTGGGGCCTACTCAGTGCCTGCAGCTTTTCTCAGTAGATGGTCCACATCCTTGGCAGCTTTGACTTCCCGAGATCTCTACTACACATTTGGGTCCACTCTTAACAGTTTCAAGTATTACCATCTCAGGGGCTCCTAGGCAAACAGTGACTCCTTCACACAGTTTCGTCTGGTGTCCCAGGGTTTCAAAATTCCAGACAAAAGCTTCTGCAAACTGATAGCTCTTACATTCTGAATGACTGAAAAGGCAGCATCGTGTGGTTCTTATCAAGGTCTGTTCTGACTTGAGCAGCAATCTTGGATCACAGCTCTATCAGCCCGAGGGTCTGCATGGCTAAATCTCAGTAAAAACATGTTTAATTCTGTGGGATCAATTTCAAAACTATTTTAGAATAAAAATTTTTTCCTGGACCAGAGGTTTTGCTCAGTACATTCTGGCATCTGCCTTGCAAGCGCAAGATCTGAGTTCGATCCTGGTAACCACATACCACAATGCCAGGTGTGGGGGCTTATGCCTGTAATCCCAGCACTTGGGAGGCAGAGATAGGATAGCTGTGAATTTGAGGCTTGCCTGGGCTACATAGTGTGCCCAGGCCCAGCATAAACTACAAATGAGACCCTTTCTCAAAAACAAAAACAAGAACAAAACAAACAAAAAACTTATTCTCATTCTCACTCTTTGGCCCACTCAGTGATCCCCCGACACCTAAAACTTACCTGGTTCATTTCAGATGAAAAATATTCCTCTTTTCTTTGAAAATGCCCATGCTTATTACTACATCTAACACATTTTATGCTTTGATTCATTTTGATTCTCTAACATTGTCTTAAATTCTTTTACAAGTATGGAAACTTCCTGAGAATATCTTTTTTTTTCTAAAGTATCTCATGTCTTTTATTATAAAGGCCAGAGGCAAGTGAGTATACGTAACATATACATTGTTAATGAGTTCTTCAGTGTAAGAGCTTTCTGCCTTAAATTCCTGGCCTGTGAGAAGGTTACTTTGGATATTAAATGGATCAGGAGTAGCTATACATGGGAAAACAATAAATAAATTAAGAGATAATGAAATTAAACTTGAAAGTAAACCCAAAGAACTTTCTTCAACACAAGTGATCTTAGCCAACCTTCTGTGCCTGTGACAAAATACCTGAGGAACTGAAATTAAGATGGAAACTTTGACCCCGTGTTTTTAGATATCTCAGTCTATAATCAACTGTCTCCGTTTTTTTCTTACACTATGATGAAGCAGAATACTGTGGTAGAAGAGTGTGGGGGAGGGGAGCTCCTCACCTCTTGATCTCTCCAAAACCTAAAGAAAGCCTCTCTATTTGAGGGCGTTCTCCTTTCTACTTTTTTTTTTTTTTTTTAAGTCTGGGCCCTCAGGCCTTTGAACAGTACCACTGGCCTTAGCGTCAGAATTTCTTCCCAGTTAACTGTCACACAAGCCATTTATGTCTTGAAAAGCACAGACATGTCCAGAACTGTGGTTGACTGATTTCCTAGATCACTAATTACTATTTTTCTAATACAATAAAGTTGACCCTCGAGATTAACTATTGGATCTTCCCTTCCAATTTTTCTTCCAGCATCTCTGCAAGAAGAGCCATACACATAGAAGACACAGTCATAGTTTCTCAACTACAGTTCAACTTAGGTTCTTTTCCTTAATGATAAAAACATTTAGGAAATGAAAAATATTGTGGTTTATAAAGCAATTAGTAATTGTGCTCGCTTCAGCAGCACATATACTAAAGCAATTAGTAATTACTTGAGATAATTACTTGCTGGATGTAATTGATCTCACACAATATTATATATAGCCTATCTACATGATATATAATATACATATAATATGATTTACTTTTAGCCAAGCCTTATCAAATATATTAAGAATTAGTATTATATGTCAATGGATATAAACCATGATTTAAGTAATCATTTTAATTATTATATACTAGTTCATTATATGAGTTTCTTTATTCAATTTATTTCTATAATCGTCCTTTGGGTCACTTAGATGTCTTATGACTTTTGCTTTTACAAAGATTTCTGTGATGAAACTTAACATTGCATTTTTATATAGTTCAACTCTTAACTGCTCAGGTTAAATTCGAGAGTATGAATTGTTTGTTAAACACAAAGCTAAACATATTATTCACTGAATAACTGTTTCTACATTCACCTGTAAGGCTGTAGAATCTGAGTTTATCTCCACTATCACCAATATCGAGTACTTCACTTTTAAAACATTTGCTGTTTGGATAACTGAATGACTATGTCTGTGCCTACATGCATGGTGAGTCTTCATGTATTCACAGAACTAATTATCATGGAGATACTTTCTCGCTACCGCATCGCACAGATTGCTTCCGTAAGAAAGACGTACGTTGCTCTTTTCTGTGGGAAACCCTAACTACCCGCGAAGTCCGAAGAAGTGACACGGTGCGGTTTGTGTCCGCCTCCCGGGGCGGCAAGAGCACACACGGGCCCGGTTTCTTTTCGAAAGTCACCTCGCAGGAACAAAAAGCGAGTGGCTTGGGCAAAGCCACAAAGATGCCGCAGAAGCCAATTCAGGATGAATAATGGAGCTCGTTCCTGCCGGGGGCAAACAGTGCTGCGTTTCGCGGGGACTGCTTGAGAAACTGCTGAGACCGCGCCTCACAATACAGCACCTGAAGCCCAGGAACTGGGTGCCCGTAAAACCCACGCCCTGCTCGTCAGCATCACCCCGGGGCGCTAACCCTCTCTCCTCTACCGAGGCTGCGCACTGTGGCAGTGAAGAAAAGACTGCGGGTCAGAGAAAGGTAGACACTTTGTGGCAGTGCGATGGCACCAAATAAGCATTACGTTCCCAACCAAAGCGATTAATAGTGGATCTGACTGTACAGAAACACCCGAGAAATCATGACAAGAGTAGAGGGACAGCTGGTTTTGCTTTATTTTCAATTAGATCAAAGAGTGATCTGAAAGGCAAATTATTCCTGGCAGTAAGTCCTGTCGTAATTTCTTTCTCCTGGGACACGGTACAGTTTTCATCTCACTGTCGGGGAGGAGGTGGTCTTGTTCTACGGAGGTGCGGAGCTGAACACTTTCATGTGTGTGAGACGACATGTTCCAGGGGAGGCGGGAGCGTCAGAAACCCAGCACACGCAGGGTCAGCCTCGCTCTGGTTCCCGCTCTCTCTGTAACCTCTATCCACCCCCTCGTCCTCTCTGAGCCTCATTTTCCTCTTTCATAAATGGGATGCGTTTTATAGACTCTGCTGCCTGGGTAAAAATTGAGTCCGTAGCATAGTGTTCATAACGAAAAGTGAAAGAGAGCTTCCCCCCACCCCCACCCCTCTTGGGGTCTACTGTGCA